>PVIJ01000597.1:0-147168 GCA_004024925.1 Scalopus aquaticus | reverse complement strand
GGTTACAACTCCAGCACTTATTAACTGTGTGCCTTGGGCAAGCTAATGAGTCTGTGTGGGCTTTGGTTTGGTATCTGGAACAGAGGAAGCTCTAAATAATTGTAGCAATTATTATTTCTACTATTATTACTACTATTATTAGATCTGGGACCAAGTGTTAGTGATTTGCAGGAGGAGCTGGTATCTGGTATAATCTGAACTATTGTTTTCAGAGTGAGGATTTCAGGGAGGGGTCTCCAAAGAGAAGAAATGAGAACCCACAGCCAGCATGGCACCTCTGAAGGGGTCAAATGGACTCTCCTGGGAATTGACAAGGACCTCAGCTGGAGGGTCTCAATTCAACCTAAAAATCATTGTTGAGAGGTGCCAATTTTGCTGAGGAGATCTGGGTTTCTGTTTCTGGAAGAGCAGCCAATATGGCACATGACTGGTTAAGAAGTAGTAGACCCACATCTATCTCTCTACCAAGAAATCCTGAGACCTTGCAACCAACTCTTTAAACTGTGATCCAGTTCCTCTCCAAGGCATCTGGAGCAGAGATGGAGTTAGGCAGTCTTTACTGCGACAGCAGATCTCAGCTTCAAGCACACCTCACAAGCTTGGGAAGACCCAGGTCTACACCATCATCATTGGAGCTTGGCCCAGGGGAGTCGACTCTAAGAAGTATCATACAGGGTGCCGCTCATAGAGAACAAATGATAGAGGAGGTGACACAAAGCATCAGCCAGGGAAAGATGAACAGTCCAAGGTTAAGAAACGATTGGAGAGTCAGCACAACTACCTGGAGTTTGGACTTAGAAAGTCCTTTCCACTTCAGTGGTCCAGAAATGTGTCACCACTTCCTGAAAGAGCAAGGGTCGGCACACATGAGAACATCAGATCTATCACGCCCGTGCCCGGGGGATGCACGTTTGCTCTTGGACAAGATAAAAAATGGTCACCTCGGAACAACTACCTGTCTGAGCCATGAGTGGGTTGAGGTTGGTAGTTGGATTGCTTCCCACCCTGATGCTTTGAGGACAAGATCTGAAAGTCCCTCACCCTCAGGAATTGAGTGAAATAAATGAATTCAAAAGAACAGGCTTCTCCCCGAGTAGGAAGCGCAGCACTGAAGTGGCCAGAATTACTGGGCTGTTGAATGTGAGCTCTGCGCCCTCCTCTCCTTTCCCTCTTCCTGCCTCTTTTGTTGTTCACGCCTGGAGTCAAGTGAAACTTCCAGAGTGGGTGTAGTAAGTGTCTCTTAGGGACCATGGACCCAAAGATAGCCTCTCCTTCTTTCCTTTTACAGGCTAAGGAATTCTTTCTCAAATTCTCTATTAAACTAGTACAACAAAATGAAACATGTTTTAAAAAGTAAAAAATAATCCCACTACCTAGAATAACAATTTAAATTTTTTGAGTGTATTCTATTGATTCTTTTCTATTTTAGGGAAACAAGGCAACCCAGAAGCTTGCGCGACACCTGTGACGCTAGGCAAGGATCAGGGACACCTCGAGCCTTCACATGTGTCCCATTTAGGGGGGAGGCCCCCTTGCCATCATTCCAGACCATCAGTGAATTGATTTAGATTTAGGGGGAGAAAAACCCAACCACCTTCTCTGCATGTGGTAGAATTTCACTGAGATGCAAGGTGGGGCTAGAGAAGTGTGAACACACAGATCCAGGCATAATGCAGGATTTTAGAAGCTGGGGAAGAGTGCTGTGTCCCCCTATCTGTGTCCCAGACGGGTGCACACAGGAGAATTGGGGAGACCCCAAGAGTGTGTGAGAAAATACTGGGCCATTTGAGCCCTAAAGGAATGAAAGAATACTTGTGCTGCCTGCTGGGCTAAAAGTTTTCAACAACTGACCTGGCTTGGTTCTCTAAAAATATACAAAAGGAGTGAAACATACCACAGGCCAGGAAGAGGAGCAAATGCTTTTGTTTGCCGGAGAGTAATTTCCATGCAGGTTGCGACCAACCTGGCACGTTCTCTCCCTCCTGCTCCTTCTCTTGCTTGCTCTGAGGAAACGCGCTTCCAAGTTTGAGAATTCATCTTGTCTGATTAATGATGTGTACACAGAGATTTCGGTCTCATCTTCCTTCTCTTGGTCTTTTTATTCAGTTGTTTGCCGTGCTACAACCCCGCGGATAGATGGCTCTGCCGTGATAAATGTAAAGTTTGCATAAGCCATGTAACAGCAGGACAGCCTATTATCACTGTACATTTTCCATGGCTGTGCAAACCTCTGTAGGCTATTTTATTGCTAATAGATCCACAGAGAAACAGTAGTGATTTTATGACTCTTTTTAAAATGGAAATTCATGTTTGAGAAATACAACTGGGAGGAAACAGATGTAAACCACTTAAGCATTTGCAGAAAATTGAGATGCACACTCTTATTTACAGACCTCCATCGCCTCCATCGCTTTATTTTCAAAATTAAAATAAGCAATCTGTTTACCATGGGAAATGAGGAACTGTAAACTTGTTGTTTTTCCTTTTACATGGCAATGGCCGCCATCGTTGGGTTTAATGGCAGAGCTGAAACAGGATGGCAATTTTTTTCCCCTTAGATTTTATTGTCTATAACACATTCTCTCCGTAATCTGTGTGAGAGGTAGGCAAGTGGGAAAGATTTTAGTATAACTGTATGTCTGATCTCACATTATGCTTTAACAGCTAAAATGATTACCAGACACATTAGAAGGATTTAAACCCCATATTTAACACCACCTGTAAATTGCTTAAAATATTGGAAGAGCCAATCAACCTCTACAAAAAATGCATTTATATGTCCAAACACAAATATATTTATCCTGGCCTGGCCCCAAAGTCCTCATAGCTTGCAGAACTGTGACAAACCTCACATTTCTGGAAAGGAGATGTAAATGGAGTTCCACGCAACCACACATCCCTGAGCTGTCTGTGCGCCGGGCTTCGGGAGCAAGTTCCTGATAATCTGCGAAGGCGCCTCTGATTTTTGTTGTTGTTTTCCATTTTGGAACTATGTTTTTAAAAGTTGTAGCCAAATATATACTAACAAAGCATATCATTTTAACCAGTTCTAAGTGTACATTCAGCAGCATGAAGTCCATTCACAGTATGGCTCAACCATCATCATCTAGACCTCCAGTTCCTTCATCCTCCCAAACAGAAATCTCTGGACCCACTAAACACCAGCTCGCCATTCTCCCCGCTCCACCATCCCTGGTGACCTCTATTCTACTTTCTGTCACTATGAATTTGACTACTTGAGTTACCATGAAATTTTGGTCCTTTTGTATCTGGCTTATTTCACACAGTTTGATGTCTTTGAGGATCATCTATGCTGTAGCATGTGTCAGAACTTCCTCCCTTTTTGGGGTTAAATAGTATTCCCTTGTATGTGTATGTCAAGTTTTTTCTCTTTTTTCCCACTTATGTTTACATTATTGTATTTGTTTGGGGGATTATAGATTAAAACCTCTGCAAATGTGTGTTTTCACCCATTCCCACCACCAGCGCCCCAGTAATCCCCTACCATGTTCCTTTGGGTCCCCTCCTTTCCCCACGCTCCTCATTCTGCAACCTTTCTGGTGGCCTGTTTTAAAGGCAGATGCCAAGGATTTGTTACTGGTTTGGTTTTGTCTGACCCTTTGTTTTGTTTCTCTATATTCCTCACGTAAGCGAAAGCATCCAGTATTTGTCTTTCACCTTCTGACTTACTTCACTTAGCATTATCCTCTCTGGTTGCCTCCATGTTGTCACAAATGGCAAGAGTTCAATCTTTTTCTATACCCAAGTAGTGTATATGCCACATTGTGTTTGTCCACTCAGCTGCTGGTAGTCCTCTTGTTTCAATATTGAGGAGTATTCCAAGCACTGCAGGGGGGACGTGGTCTGCGCATTCCTGAGTACTCCAAAGCAGGCCACAGCAAACTGAGAAGGGGAGCTGCCCAGGACCAGATCTGCAAAGTAGGGGGGCAGGGAGGCCTCCTCTGAACTGTTCTGATCTATGTCAGCACTGCCTGGATACATCTTTTGCTTGTGTTTTAGACTTTTATTTTAAATATTAAAATGGCCAAACTAAACCCTCTTAGAAACTAAAATTCATTTCAGAGGCAAGAGATGATGAACTTTGGCTCAAGGTCAGAAAATAAAAGATGTTCTCCATGCTCCTTTGCAACCCCAAAGCATCCCCAAAGCCATTCACTTCCACTGTCCTGGCCTGGAGACGATCCCCTGATTGTGGCCCTTGGGTCACATGCAACAAGGCACAGCCACAGAGAGCCAAGCTCTGTGTTCACCCACCCCTAGTGAAAACCGTACTGTGTGGAGAGGTATCAGGGCATTTACCAACCTATTTGCCATGCAAATGATCCCCTGCTTCCCTTTCTTCATCATGCACTTCAGCAAAGTTGCTGTACATTCTCAGCAAGCCTACCTTCTCTTCCTAGCAATGCTAGCAGCCTCTTCCCAATGCTTTTTTGCTTTCTCTACGGAGGCTGTCTCCTGAAGTGTCCTTCTCCTCCATTCTTTTTTAGGCTTCTTTGCAACCAGATTCTCTTGTACTTGTGCAAGGACTTCATTTACTCCTCCACCTGACTCTCTGAAACCGAGGAGAACAATGGACTGTATCTCTCCTATCCTCTCTGGATGCTGCCAGACCTGGAGTCATGCTTCCTTCCGGTGGCAGCCCCAGGGCATTTGCATGTGCTGGCATGCCTCCAGGCACAGGTCAAATACAACCTCTGCTGCATCTACTTCCTCCTCATGTAAAACATTTCTCTGTTCAGACATTAAGTCAAGATGCTTTTTTGTTTGGTTATGTTACAGTTTTATTTGTCTGTGCACGACCATGGAAGCCATAACTGTTTGCTCTCTTTGAATTCTTCCATCTTTCCCATTGCCTCTACTCTGTTTTGCTCCCACCAGCCTCATCCATACTCGCAAAATAGACTGTTCCTTCACATTGCTGACATTTCCTAAATATCAGCTATGTGTTGACTCAATCAATTCTTAAAATAATCTTGTGAGAGAGTTTAGTTGTTAATCCCATTTTATAGATGAGGAAACCGAGACACAGATAGATAAATTACCTTGCTCAAAATCACACATCTAGTCCGTGGGAAGCAGGGGCTTGAACCCAGAGTACATTATCAGCTCCATCTAAGCTGGCTCTCTGCAATGTGTCACTGTCTGTCTGTCTCCCTCCCTGTCACAGGGTCATCTGTGTCTGCTGCTTCCTTCTGAGGAGAATGAATAGAGTGAATTCTTGACCTCAGCCTGCTAAGTAGAGTTGTGATAAAGTCCTTCCAACTTTCCTAACACATTTTTTTTTTCCTTTTGATGGCCCCCAAGACAAAACTGATTTATCTGCTGATGAAGCACAAGGTCTGAATGACTGCAAACAAGATCCTTGGTTTCATTCCAACTAGCAGTTAATTAGAGGTTGGCTGGTGGACATGTGTTCTTCTCAGGGCAGGAGCTTCCTCACATACATCCTCCCTCTGATTTCCTCTACCTTTTCTAGCCTCTTTTAGCTCTTCTGGAAGATGAAAGAAAGGAAGCATCCAACCTTTTCTTCTTCCTTGTTTCGCTGGTGTGTCTCTCCTACCAGCAGAACCTGGTCTCCCTTTTCAGCTGATTTGCCCCAAGTGCCACCATGGTGCCTCTTAACCAAATGAGGAGTAAGACATTCTTGACTGTCTACCTCCAAATTCAGACAGATTTGTTCTAGTCACTATTGTTATTCTAGAAACATCTTTTTTTCACCACTATCAAAGTGAAAAACATCCTTTTTCACCCCTGTCAATGTTTATCTTTTTGCTTCCTCCTTGAGTTCCCATCCATCTCATCAGCTCTTCTTTGTGAGATGGGGAGAAAGGACTCTTCTTCTCCCCACAGAATCTGCTCCCCATTTTGCTCAACATGATAACTTCCTTCTCCTCCAGGAAGCCTTCCTGAATCACTTTTCCCAGTCACTGGCCTTTCTCTGAATTCATAGCATCTGCTTTCTGACTCTCACATTCTGCATGTCGTCCCCTTCGCCTGGTGGCATTTCTTGTATTACTCTCATGCATTGTTATTAATGTTTCATATATTTATGCTTTTGTCTCCTCAACTAAATTTTAAGTTCCTTGAAGGGGTTTATACTTCTGGATATTCTTCATATTGTTCTGATTTCAGTACATTTCTTATTTGATTTGAGTTCTGGTTGGACAGCAAAATACATTTTATTGAGTGCCGAGAGCAAGAGGATTAGGTGAACCATTTTGAAATTCCTCAAATTCCAGTTATTCATTTCCCCTTTGCCAATTGAAATTCTATTTCTAAAATAGTGGACAACGCAACTACCAGCAAGCAAGTCATCCTCTAACTTATTATAAAGAAAAACTTTTCAGCATGATTCTGTATGCCTGGAAATAAAAATTTTTAAATTATAAAATTATAAGAATAAAAATTTTTAAAAATATAAAATAAGTTCTTTATGGACAACAATATTATTTGCTTGTTAATAAAGCACATGTTATGGAATAGATTGTGCTTCCTCCTCAAAATTCATGTGTTAAAGTCCTAAACCCAATACCTCATGGTGTGTGATTATATTTAGAGAGAAGTTCTTTAAAGGACCATTAAGTTAAAACTCCTTATGATGTGTCACTATATTTAGAGTGAAGTTCTTTAAAGAATCATTAAGTTAAAATAAGGTTGCTCAGGTGGCCCTAACCCAAGGTGAGCAATCTCCTTGTAAAATGAATAATTTGGACTCAGAGAGAGACACGGACACGGGTGGGAGGGTGAGCCTGAGAGAACATGGTGAGAAGCTGGTCCTCTGCAGTCCAAGGAGAGAGGCCTCAGGAGAAACTAAACCTGCTGACACCTTGGATTTCCAGCCTCCAGAAATATGAGAAAGTTAATTTCTGTTGATTAAGCCCCAGTAAACAGCATTTTGTTGTGAGAGCCCAAACAAACTGATACGATGTGACTTGAACTAAAACAAAGTTAGGATTCTTTCTCTGGCATTTCATCAGAGTAACTTGGGCATATACTTGTCAGTTTTCTCATCTGTAAAATGGGAGTGGTGAAACTGCTGTCTCTGAATTGTTGAGAGAACTGAATGAGAGGGTACAAGCAACAGTGCAATGCCTGGCACAAGATAACCACTATTTTGGTAACCAAAATATACTATTTTATATTTTGTAGAAAATTAGGGGGAAAAAAGCATGCATTGTACCATGCTGAAAGTAGAGTCACGAGGAATGTTTTGGTGAGTCTCTGCCCATCTGACTACTAAACATAGCTGTGACCATGTATGTGCCATCTTAGATCCTGCTTTATTTCATTCTACGTTATATCATTAGTATTCCCCAAAGTTACTTAAAAAAAAAAACAAAAAGGATGATAACCAGTTACCATTTCAGTAATAAGGAATTGCCACTGAGGCCATTCCTCCAAGAACTTGTAAGTTATGAAAATAAGCTCCCTCAGATATAAAACATCACAATTAAAATATAATGGCTCAGATAAAAAAAAAACAAACTACATATTGGATCAAAGCCAGTGGATGTTGAGTCACTGAGAGACAGAAAAGGCCCTTGGCCACTGTGTCAGTAATTTGACAGACTGGGCTACCTTAGCTGAAGGTGTGGGCCTGGGAAGGGGAGACTGGAGGAGGGACAGCCGCAGAGGTCTGTGCTGGAGCTGCCCTCCCAGCCCAAGGGAAGCTGTGGGGCTCCCAGGTCACTTGGAGGGCTCCGGAGCTAAGTCATCTACAGTTCAAATCCAGGTTCTGCAACTTACGAACTGTGGGGTTTTGGGGAATGTTTGTAACTACTAACTTCATGATGTTAAGATGATAATTATGATGATTAAATAAGAGCTTATAGTTCTCCGTAAATGTTAGCCCCTCTTTCCTATTCAAGAGAGGAAATCTTAACCAATGGGTTTCAAATGCAAGATCATCCCACCAGGAGATGAAAATTAAGTTGTTTTGTCTTGATGCTGTTAAATATTCATTCCTCTAACTCCCAATGTTGTGATTCCACATTCACAAAGCAACCTTCTGATGGTGTTTCCCAAGGGCTTGACAGCAAGTCGCTAATGTGGCCCTGGTATTCTAGTTACTCTGACAGTTTTATTTCCTGTTGTGGCTCTGCTTGGGCAGTTACTGAATTTCTCTTTGTTTTCTCATTTGCAGAAAAGGAATAAAGTTACCTAGAAACCATGATGAGTTGAGGAAGATAAGTGGTAGTAGAAATAACACTAGCTAACAAATATGGAGCACTTGGTACAGGGCAGGCATGTGCCAAGTACCTTGCAAACATGATCTCATAAAATGAGATATTGATAAGTCTTGATGCTGAAGTACCTGATATATGATTAACGCTTGATAAGTAGTGGCATGGAAATGGACATGGCAACTAGGAAATTACTTCCCTTGTAGTTTATTTCTAAGCAGGGACTGTACTGATTATGCCAGCCTAAGTATTCAAAGGCATGTTACACCGGCATTGAGCTCTAATGCATGTCTCTCATAAACATGGCTAACCATGTGTGTCCATTTCCAAGAAATAAATCCCCACCAAGAGGCCAAACTTGACCATGGAAGATTCACCAAGCTGGCAAATGCCAAGGGTTGTCTCTTTTTGGAACTTGATTTTGCTAAACTTTATTTTTAGTGGGTAAGCTATGACCCATTGTGTGAATCTAGCAGAGCTTATGTACCCAATCCCATAGGCTAAGACATATAAGTCAATTTTTTTGACTCTTATGACTCAAACTATAAAGAACATAACTGTGGGTTAAAGTTTTATTTCTATTTTCCTTTTCTGGGCTATGGAACTATTTTTTTTTTAAAGATTTCATTATTTATGCATACAAGCTGGGGTGCAGGCCAGAGTGTGGGGTGGTGAGAGGGTTCACCAGAGACAGAGTGGGGAGCAGAACAGGCAGATGGACTAAAATACACTGCTAAGGGGAGCAGTGGTGAGGCAGGAGAGGTCTGCTGCGCCATGTGGGAATCTCCCTGGCCGGGCATCAAACTCGCTTCGCAGCTGCAGACAGCTCCACAGTACTGCACTTACCCTGTCGCGCCACCAGGCAGGTCCTGTGGAACTATTTTCAAAGAAGTGAAGTGATGCTAGGATGATGGCAATAAGCTTACCAGCCTGCCCTTGAAAAACTGTGGAATAATGTTGGTTGTCTCTGTTCTTGCACCTGGTACCCATGATAGCCCATCGGGTGTGTGTGGGTGTGGGGAGGGAGATGGAGTTCAGATGGGTAACAGGGTACTAGAGACAGAGGGTTCGGGAACATTCCCCTGGGATGCACAGTTGAGTCTCTGCTGAAGCCATTTAGGAGAGCACTTCTCATCTCCTAACTCACCGTCTTTGACTTTAATCGGCAGAGCCGCCACTACCAGGCTGCATTTCGGAGCTCTCGCCTTCAACAGCCATATCTTAAGGGGGTGCACATGGGACCATCAAGACTATTGAGAATGTAAGTTAAGGTTATTGCTTCCAGCCGCACACATTCTACTCGCAGGCTGATTAGTACACTGAAGAGCTCCCATTGACATTTCGTGGTTTAACATAAAGATTTCTTGTGCATAGCTCAGGAAAGAGAGACAGATTTTCAAACAGCTGTCTAATATCTCTGTCAACATAGAAATTAAATAGATTTAGGAACTTCAGAAAAAACATACGCACATTTAATGCCTGGTAATGATCAATTCCAATTTCCAGTTGCAGAAATAGGAATTGTTTTCAATGTGTTCTATGGGTTATTCCAAGTAAACATCTGGCATCATTTTATTTCTTTTTAATCATTTGAATGGTGATATTATAGGCCTATCTATTTATTTGTCCAGCTATAGAGCTGATGATACTAGGAAGATATTGAAATGAATTCATGTTTCCATCAACTTTCAAACGAAACATTAAATTGTTTTAAAGCAACCATATTCACTTTCAGCCTATATCAACTTAAGATTACAAACTTCGTCCAAACTTGTTAGAGTGTTTTTTTTTGTGGGTGTGTTTGTTTGTTTATATTTGTTTGTTATCAGTGATAATGAAAGATAGAGACACCACTTTGCTTCAGGGTCATTGATGGGGTTTGTGCTTGAAGAAGATCAACGCTTTCCTTCCCACACTGAAAAGAGAGAACACAGAGGACTCACCCCAAACTCCTGAAGCTGGTGTGACGTTGCTTCAGTTGACTTGTAAGTTTCAACCAAGCAGGAAAACAATTACATTCATAAAACATTATGCCCAAGGGGAGGAGGACAGGATTTGGCTGGTCTGGGCTCAAATCCCAGCTCTTCTTTTTCACCTTGTCGTGTTGGTCAATGTGATCCAGTTCTCTGAGACCCAAGTTTTTCATCTGCAGTTTCAAAATAATCCATTGTTAAATGAGAGAATGTAGATGGAGCATCTCAAATTACTGCACACAGTAGGTGCTGAATAGATGACAGCAAGCCTTCGCAGGAGATCTAATCCAAGGCCAGAGTCCTCCCTCTAAGCCTACTCAAGGCCTTGCTGGGGGAAGCGGGCCAGAATGAACTCAGCTGTGTGCCTCTGTGTAACAATAGGTAACCCAGAGTAACAATATTAAGAGCAACATCAAATTAACGTGGGTCTAGAGACCCAATTCATTCCCTTCTTAGAGGACTCTCTCAAACAAATGAGCAGTCCAGCCTCTGTTCAGGAAGAAATCATGTGAATTTAGTTAACAGGTCCAGGGCTCTGCTGAGAGCAATAGAAACTAATCAAAATTATAGATCATTTTAATAAGAGGTCACTTTGGAACCTCAAGGACAATTATAGTTATAGTTGATTTAGTCTAGTGTGAGGATTGTAAAGGAAACATGCCTTCAGTCTTTAAATCCTGTAACTTCCTTTGGGTAATTATAAAGAAATACAGAGGGACAAAGAGTTATAGTCCCCAGAACCTTCCCTGGGTGCAGGTGCATATCTGGACCAGTCAAAGCTAACACTTACACCCAATAAGCGCTTGGTGTTCCATGGTTTTTCTATTGCATTAGATGTCCTCCCGCCACCCCCAGGCCCCAGGAGGGCTATAACCACATTCCTCAGCATTGAATAATATTTCAAATGCCATTTGCTGTACCCATATCAAGTCCCCAAAAGCAGCAGTTGTGTTTCTGTATTCAGAGGCAATCAGTACGTGGACAAAGAGCTCTGGGCCCCAATTCTCGCTCGACTGCATATAACCAGTTCCCTCATCTGTAAAATCGGGTAATTGTGAGAGGAGCCTCGCAAGAGAGTAGGAAGATGAGCTAATGCCTGTGAGATATTTGTCTGTGCCTGGCACATAGTAAGTGCACACTAAAAGGATGGGATTAAGTGGTGGCTATTTATAGATAGGTTATACAGATTCTACTAGGAAGTACAATAGCTTAGTAAATTTTTAACTTAGATTTGCTTTAGGCTGAGGCATCTCAAGGCATCTATGGCTCTTTTGAAAGAGCCATAGAAATACTGCTGGCCCGCAAATTTGCGACCCAAAGGAAGTAGGAAAAACTCAAGGAGAGTCGTTTGCTCTTCCTTTTACTTTCCTTTTGTATGATTTTTCAAAAGGAGTCGTATGCATAGTGGGCAAAACAAATAGTTGACTTGGTGAAACTATCAGAGTAAAAAGAATGCCAAGGAAAGAGTTGGGTTTTTTTTGAATGACAAAAAATCATGATACATATGAAAGAGTATGTATGTTAAGTTTATGCCCATTTAAAGAATATAAAATAGGCACCTATGTGTCTACCATCTACTTAAAAAAAAGTCCTGCCAGTAACTGAGCCCTCCTGCCAGTAACATGGCCCCCAGAGAATACTATTATGAGTTTGTATTAATCACAAAGTTTGTGTTCATCTATTTTAAATAACGTTCTCTGCAAATCCCTGAAAGATTTTTTAGATTTGCCATGCTCACGCTCTTTTTGCTGAATATTGTATCTGTGAGATTCATCTATGTCATTGTGGCCATAGCTCATTCACTTTCACTGCTGAATTCCTTGATACAAATATACAAATACGAACATATTGTATTTATCCAATCTATATGGTTCATGAGCCTTGGTGCTACTTCCAGCCCTTTACTCTTATGAACATTACACAGATCCCCTGTAGGTATAATGCAGTAATTTTCCTGGGGTCCTTTTAGAATATTGCTGATTTATGTAGCCATCATGTTGACTGTGTGATTTTTCTCCTCTGATCTCTTAATGTGGTAAATTAAAGCAATACATTTTTCTAATATTGGATCAGTGGTGCATTTCTGGAATAAATCCTACTTGATCTTTTATTGGTCGCTCAACTTGGTTTACTTGTATTTTATTTAGCATTTTTGGATTGTGTTTTGGCTTCATCGAGATTTGCTATCAAGATTATACCAGCCCACAAAATAACCTAGAAAGTATCTCCCTCCCTCCCTCCCTCCCTTCCTCTCTCCCTCCCATCTGTTTTCCCTCTCTTTTTAAACTCTCAAGAAGAGCTTTAAAAGATAATTTGTCTTGATATTTGGTGGCCCTGAAATTTTCACTGTTCAAACATTTTAAAGCACAGCGGTTATTTAACCAGATTTCCTGTTTTATCAAAGGTAGTTGTGACCAGTTATATTTTTTTCTAGAAATTTGTTCCCCTTACCTATGTTTTCAAATTTATTGGCACAAAGTTGTCTAAAATAGTCTCTTAGTGTCTGTTGTGCCTGTGCTTATATATTTTTTCTCATTTTTTCATTGTTGGGCCTTCTCTTTCCTTTTGAGATCAAACTTGCCAGGCATACCAGTCTTTGTGGAGAACGACTTTTTAACTTTCTCAATCCTCTCCATAGAATTTCTGTTATTCTCAGTTAATTTCTGTTCTTTAATCTTTCCTTTCTTCTACTTTGAGTTTATTGTGCTGCTATTTTTCCAATTTCCTTTATCACTAAGTTTAAACCTTTCTTCTTTTAAATGTACATGTGTAGCTCTGTGAAGGCATCCTTTCACTGCATTCCAAAAGATTTCTTAAATTAAGTCTTTTATTTTGAGATAATTGTAGCTTTATGTGCAGTTGTAAGAAATAAAACAGAGAGTCCCTCTACCCTTTGCCCTGTTTCCCCCAGTGGTAACATCTTACGAAAGCACAGGACAGCATCTCAACCAGGAAATGGTCATCGGCACAAGCAAGGTGAAACATTTCCATGGCCAGAAGGTTCCCACACATTGCCCTTTCAAATCCATTGTTATTTCCTTCCTGCTCTCCCCCTCTCTGTAAGTCCTGGATAATCTATTTTCTATAACATTTTGTCCTTTCAAGAATGTTTTATAATGGAATCATACATGTAATTTTGGGGGAATCAACTTTTTTCACTTATTCTAACTCTTTGAAGATTTATCTAGACTATTGCATTTATTCCACAATCCAAAACTGTTATTTTTTATTGCTGAGTACTATTCTATAACATGGATGTATCTTAGTTGGTTTCATCATTCACCCATTAAAGGATATTGGGTTGTTTCTTATTTTTAAAGAGATGGCCAAGCTGTTTTTTAGAGTGGCTGCACATATTACAATGTAACGTGATCTATCTAATTTCTCTGCATCCTCACCAGCATTTGTTGTTGTCAGTATTTTTCATTTAGCCATTCTGATAGATTTGTAGTTCTATCTCATGGCGATTTTAATTTGCATTTCCCTAGACAAATGATGCTGAATATCTTTTCATGTGTTTATTTGCCATCTGTATATCTTTTCAGTAAAATATCTATTCATGCTTCAGTGATTGTTTGACTTTTTTCCTGTCAAAATTTGAGAACTATTTGTATATGCTAAATACTACTTTTTCATCCCACAAGTTTAACTGATAATGTTTCTCTTTTTTTTTTTTATTTTAAGCACCTTCTCATTCCCATCAGGAGGCATGGGTTACTTTAAAGTACATTCTTTAAATGTTCAAAACAAATGGATTATTAAAATTATATTTTTGTACTATTTATGATCTGATTTCACTGAAATCATTGAATGTGACTTGACATAGCAATTATTTGAAATTTATCAAACACATTGGATTTACACAAAGGTCAGTTTTCCTAAATGTTTTCTGTGTGCTTGAAAACAATCTTTATTCTCTGGTTATTAGGGTTAGAATTTATGTATGTCCACTAGATTAAGCCTGTGATACTCCCTTCTGCTATATTCTTACTGATTATTTCCCTCTGCTTGACTTAGTAACCACTGAATGTCTCCATGATGATCTCCTTTTCAGTGTCTTCTTATATTCTGTCAATTCTTATTTCATATATTTTAAAGCTTTGTTGCTAAGTGCAGACAAGTATAAGGTGAATTATGGCTTCTTAAAAATATGGTCTGACACTTGTTATCTACAGTAATACCTTTTACCTAAGTCCTATCCTATCTGGTATTATTATACTAGCTTGCTTGTGGTTATTATTTTCCAGTTGTCAGAGTTTTCCTCAAATTTGTTCTTCCCATCTTCTATGATAAAAGAATATTCCCTCCTATTTTTAGCTGTGCACCTGATCTCCTGGAGTAAAGCCGACATTCTCCATCCTTCTTTGCAGCTAGATGTGGCCATGTAACTAAGTTCTGGTTAATGAGATGAAAATAGATGGATTGATAAGATAGAAGATGAAAATTGATGGACAGCTTCCAGTCATGTGCCATTTCCTCTTCATTCTTTGTTCATCCTGCATCTCTGAATGCAGATGCCGCCATGGTGGAACTTTTGGTCAAGACCGCCCATGGAGGAACCATAAAATAGAGCTGAAATCTCTGATACTATGAGCACCATGGACACCAACCTATAAGATAGAAAAGAATAGACTTCTACCCTGGTGAAACCACTGCTATTTGGAATGTTCTATCAATTCTTACATCCCAATGAATATACCTGTCATATTCCTTCTTTTGTTTTGAAGTTTCTGTATCCTTGTATTTTACAGATCTTAATTATAAGCACAGTTTGGCTCCAGTTTTGTTTTCCTTTTTTGTTGTTGTTGTTGTTCTTGTATAGTCTCTTTTATTTTGAATTTAATCTAATGGTCTTAATCTTTAACTAGAAAGGTAAGACCATTTCCACTGAGTGTGATTATCAGTATAATTGGATCATTATATTATCTTCATCTTATTTTGCGATTTCTATTTGTCATGCTTTTTCTATACGTCTTATAATTTCTCCCTTTGTTCCATTTATTCCCCTCCACTAGTGTGGGCAATTTATTTTTATTGCTGTTTAACCTAAAAATTTTATTGTGTCTACTTCATATCTAAATAGTGCCAGTGAGAAAATTTCAAATTCATTGTATAATCTTGAATTCATTGATACTGATAATGTTTGAACATTCTTTCACAAAAGCACATTGCACTATCTTCCTCAGGATACTTACACAGGTGCCAGCCCATTGATAAAAACAGTAAGTCCCACAGTGGGAATTTTGTCCTCGCATCAGCCTGGAGTGTCTCAACCTTGTCAACATCAGGACACCATGGATCACTGTTCCCTCACACGTCCCATGTTCTGAAAGGATATAGCACATGGTAAGGGTGATTATACATGTGTTTATGTCCTGTGTCAGTCCACTGAGGTTCTTAGGACCAGTTACAGAGATTCAGTTATAGTAAGATAACATAAAATATAAAATAGTTGAGGGAATTGAGGAAAGGAAGCTATATATATTAAGTGATTAATTCTCGTTCTCATTTCTATAAATTAAAGATATAGAATTGCCATTCAGAATTTCTGACCAGCACAAGATACTTCATTTACCCAGTGCTTATGGAATTCCATTAAAACCACAAAAATAAGCTTCTTATTTGGCCTGGCTACCTTATACGAGCTCCATTACATTTTTGGAAGTGTTGTGTTTAAGCCCAGGGTCTCACACTGACCTTAACAAACTTTTAGCGGCTCAGATGCTTCATTTTAGGAATCTCTGTTGAGTTCCACCTGAAAGCTGGAAAAATTCAAGCTTCTCCCATCCCTTCCACTCCTGTGCAGGCTACTCTCCACTTGACAAACCCTTTCTTGTGCTCAGCTGAATCTAGATATCACCTCCTCCTGAAAGTCTGCCCTGACCACCCTCGGACTTGAGCAGATAGTTTGACAGTGGGCTTCCATCACATGCAGGCTTGTCAATGCTACTGTCTCTTCCTGTAGTAATTGCCTGTTCTGTACCAAACCTACAGATGGCGAGCCCAATGAAGGCAGGCTCTGCTGCATGCCTCGTGTCCGGAGCAGTGCTTTCAGGAGGGCAGTGACCAGTGCATGACTACTGCAGAGCTGGCTGGCTGGGTGGATCGATGGATGGGGGGGATGAGCTAAGGTATTAATGCCACTATAATTTATCAGTTCCATGGATGGAACTGATAAAAATGGCCCAAACTACTAGTTTAATGTTTTTCCCTTCTCCAATGACCTTAAAAAAAATATTTCCACTAGTGGCTCCCAGTGGCAGATTCTAATTTCCCAAAATGAAGAAGAATTTTGCCACCTTTGGTGGGAGGCTTTCAGATGGTACTCAGTGGCACCCCATGACTTTGAGTGTGGACTCTATTCTGAAAAGTAGAATATGGCAGAATTGATGGAATGTTACCTAAGAAATTAGGAAGACTGATTTCTGTCTTGGGTTTTTTCTTCCTCTTTTGTTGCTCATCGAGTGGAAGTCATGTTGTGTGGGGGTATCTCAGGGAGAGGCCCTTAGAGACACTCAAGTGGTGTGGAAACCGGCCGATGACTCACCAGGGCTGGGCCAGATAATGTTACCACCTTGTGGGACTGTGAGGATTAGCCTTGAAATGAAATCAGTAATGGCTAAGTAATACAGATAGGCTGATTTGTAAAATCTTTCACCCTAAATTTCTTGGACAGCTGCTTAAAAATTTAGGCCTGCTCTCTTGCAGTTCTCTAATGTGTAAGGATTTTTTCTCTTTCATAAGTAGAGAAATAAGAAAAGCTGTTAAAGGGAAATATAATTTTCTTATACTAATTCTAAAAGGTTACAATTTTTATGATCCTGTCCATGCTTGAAGTCCATGTGATGACTTACTGTGAAATTAATAATCTTTTGAAATAATTAATGAATTAGCTATTTATTTTTTTCCTTCTCTTGAGATTAAAAAAAAAGTTCAGCCCGATAAAGCTCCTTATTCCAGTGGGGGAAGGCACGTGCTTGCAGCAAGCTCCCTCTCGTTACAGGGGGGTCTGGTGTGCGTCTTCATCGCTTGGAGAACAGGTTAAAACACACTCCTCTAGGTTCAGCAGGCAGAGGAGAGTTCAGTTGCCTGCGTTTTTATTAAGTTCCCAGAAGATTGCAATACACCCCAAGTTTAAGAGGCTATGCACTATTTTCATGGATTATCCATGCCTTCCTGCTTGGCGAGGTAGGAAAGGACAGGAGGGCCTGGTTGCTATCACAGGTGGTTTCTCCAGGGTAGGGCTGGTAGGTAATGAGATGACTGTCATCCATGCTTGCAGGGGGGACAAGGAAACTAGGGGACAGGGCAGAACAGTGAGTTGAGTGCACATCTCAAATTCATCAAGCTTGAAAGGAATTATCTGATATGTTGCTAACATCAAAGAGGACACAACTGGGAAACTAGAAATCCAATAGGAAGTCATGAAGCAAAATCAGTGGACCCAGGGGAGTGGCCGGGGCCATTGTGAAGGTTGAGCATTGTCTTCTCTTCATCTGTTAGAGGCTGGGACATGGATGGTACAGCTGCCCCTTAAACACCAGTGTTGCATAATGCCTTGAGCAGACTTCATTAATATGAAATTTTGCCAGAGATTTTCTAGGAATTATTGACTAGAGACTAATCTTTGACAAGGGATGGGCTGCATGGACTTGCTAGTGGGTCTTTGGGACTTGCTATTTGGGCCACCTAGTTTCTTATGATAGCTGTCATGTGAAAGCAAGACCTCGGGACCCTGAAAACAGAAGGCTGAAGTTGGAATCCTTACTCTCCATCACCACTATGTGGCCTTGGAAAGGTTAAGATCATGTCCCAGAGACTTAGGTTCCCTAAATCTATATGGGAATAATGCTTGCCCCATGGTGTTATTGTGAGGATGAATGGAAACTGTCTAGCACAAGGCCAGCTCTTAGTGATGTTGGTAAGTTTAGAGCAGAATCCTCTGCTTTTGTTTTTTATATCTTTGAGACCCACCATCCACCAGAGGGCTTTACATACAATTAGTATGCACAAAGATTATCTGTTCAGTGAAAGGGTTACAAAAAAATAACAAACATAGTCAAAATAACAAAAATAGTCAAAATAATGTGATTCATTGATACACAGGCTTATCTGTCTCTGAAACTAAACTGAGCCATGCTCAGCCACAGTGAGATTTTTGAGGCAAATGAATGAATCATGATGGTAAGGACATAAAACCTATTTAATGAACAAATTAATGATTTATTGAAGCTAAACAACTGTTTGGACATTGAATCACAGGATGCAAAATAGCCACATGAAATATGTTGCCAAGTATTTATATTTGCTATTAAAATTCAAATATTTCAGTTATGTCCAATTATATGGACATATTATATGGGTTTCGTTAGCCAAATAACCGATTGTGGGCTGAATTTTTCACTGGGAATTGAGCCTCTTTTAGGATCCAGCAGCCTGAGACACACTTGAGGACACACTGGAGAGGAGCACTCTGTGAGGAGGACCATCCCCTTGCAGTGGTCACGAGGGCAGGTCCCGAACAGACAGACTTTCCACGGACCATCACTGTGCAGTGCACAGCAGAGGCGTCATTTCAGAGTCTCTATTTTCAGATTCCATCATAATAAAATAGGGCTTCGAAGTTTCCTAAGACCTTTAGCTCACAGTTTTTAATTAATGAAAATTGCATTATCACTTAGGTTAAGTATATAATCTTCTCAGGGCTATCAGGTCCAGCCTGTGGCCGATTACATTTTAATTTGCTTAATGAAATTTTCTAATAAAATATCTGATCAATGAATATTTGTATTTTGTATACTTTACACTAATACATGGTGACATTAATGCCTAGTCAGAGGCGTACGTGTGCTTGCAGACATCAATACTGCTCAGGCTCTTCTGTCTTAGAGATTTATAATCAATCTGCTTTCAGTGGTTTTTGAGTTTTTTCAGCAAAACCCTTTGTTCACTTTATATTTCTAATATTCAAATGCATGCCTAGATATTAGCTCACAAATGGAAGTTAGTTGCCGACCACTAAGTATTTCACATGCAGATTTTATGGAGTTGTACCATAGAGTGGTGCTGCCAATTTATTGCTGTTTTTTATATATTAATTGCAGATTGTAAGGCAAAAGAGGTGAGAATTTCCTCCAGAAGTCCAGCTTTCCTAGTTACTCAACTGAATCTGAATGTTTCTCTCCTTGTATACTACTTTTTTGTGCAATGTTTTTTTTCTAACCCCAGAAAGGGAGGATTAAGTAAATAATGAATAAACATGTCTCATTGAAGCGACTTTGACACTTCATCTAAGTTTCCGCGTTAATTAAGATAAGATTGTTCTAGTCCCCTCAAAGGGTTGTTTTTCCCTTTGAGCAACTAGGCTGAAATATAGTATAAAAGTGTATGAACACTCTGTTAAATGCACAGATTTAACCCCGCTGTTTTGCTCCTAATCATTATTAATTGCCTCCAGTGGTGGACATTAATTTCCCTATTGCAGCAACATGCATCTTGAGCTTGGGCATATCCTAATACATCAAACAGGACAGGTGATATAATTCAGTTGGTCACAGCTGGAAAGGAGACAGCCACCCACATGCAGGCAGTCTGTCAACCTTAGTTACACTGCAGACACCACCACAGCCTCCAAAACAACATTGTACATTTATCTCTAGGGATAACTTTACAAGAAGTATGGCCGCTTGGTTCCTCCAATTTAATCTGTTACTGTTTTAGCAGCTACAAGAATGAAACAGTTGAAACTCAAAACTCTGAATTTGTTTCTAGTCATTGAAGGGGGAATAACAGAGACATATGGTTGGACTCACGGTGCAAATAAAGTGATAAGTGCTCAGTTCAGAGTGGATTATATTTTAAGATCGATGTCACCCACGGATTGTGAGTGAGCTGCTAATAATGTTTACTGTGATGTGACTTTAGGGTCCTGCCTTGTTCTGTGGATCTTCTGGAGGTCTTGACAAGCTGCCTGTAGGACCTTTTGTTTATACATGGATGGCTCTTTGGAACAAAATTATTAGCATTGTTATCCTTGAAGATTAGCTCAGTGCTCCTGTGTGGTAAGTGGAATACAGAGTTAGGGAGGGTTTGGCCTCTTTGATTGTATGACTGATAGAAGTGAAACAGTGATGAGGCTGTATTGAGTTATGAACCAACATTGAAGCTATGACTAAGGCTCAACTCCCAAATTTTGGCTCAAGAGCCTGGCTCTCCCTGGAGGAGCTAATTCCTCTTCCTCTGTGGGACTCATTCTAAGTTAAGGAAATGCAAATTTAAACCACAATGATATATTACCTTATACCCACGAGGATGGTTGTTACAAAAAACACCCAGAAAATAATAAGTGTTGGTGACATTGAGGAGAAATTGGAATCCTTGAGCACTGTTGATGAGAATGTGAAATGGGGCAGCATTTGTTGGTATGACCATTCTCACTGCTGGGTATATATCCAAAAGAACTGAAAGCAAATTCTCAAAGAGATATTTGCACACCCATGTCCATAGAAGCGTTATACACAATAGGTAAGATCTAAAAACAGCCCAAGTGCCCATCAGATAAATCAATAAGGAAAATGTGATCCATAAATACAAAGAAAACTTTTTTCAGCCTTAAAAAGAAAGAAATTCTAACACATGCTACAAGAATTAACCTTAAGGATATTATGCTTAAAGGAATAAACCAGTCACAGGAACACAATACTGTATCATTTTACTTACATGAGCTATTTAGAGTAGTCAAATTCATGGAGACAGAGAGTAGAATGATGGTTGCCAGGGACTGGCAGAGAGAGGAATGGACAGTTGTTTAACAGGTATAGAGTTTTGGTTTTGCAAGAAGTATCTCTGGGGATTGGTTGCACAATGTAAATATGCAACACTATTGACTGTACCTTAGAAATGGCTAAGATGGTGTTATATGTATTTGTAATGTGTGCAGTTAAAAAATTCATTCTAGACACTCATCAAACTTACTTCCATTGCTGGTTTGTTTAGCCCCCTCGATTGCTGGTTACCCCTAAAACCAACCTGACTAAGTGTGTGGTGGCCCCACCTCCCGTTCCTTGCCCGTTGAGTAGACCGCCATCCCCCTGCCCATCTAAGGACAAGGGAAGCACCTGGTGCCTCATAATGTGGGCTGTGTCTTTCCCAAGATGCTGAGACCTGGGATCCTCAGGCCAGGTGACTTGAGTGACCCCAGCCCAGTCCTTGAGATCATTCCCTGTGGCTTCTGTTTCAGGGTTTCCTCCACACATCATGGCCCCACTGCAGCTCTGCACACAGAGGGAGCTCAGCTGAAAGGGCCGCACATGCTGTGGTACAGTGAAGCACATTCCAGGGCCGACTAAAGCCTGGCTGAGAGGTGCATATTGAATCTTTAGAGATTGAATCTTTAAATTTTTGACAATTTGTCAGAAATTTCACTTGAGCTCTGTGTTCTAAGGAAAATAGTCAAGACATGCTCAAGATACATGTAAACATGTGTTGCTATGGAAACCTACACATGATAATAAAGTAGAAAAAGCACATCACAAAAAAAGAACATATATACAATTCAATTTTTATAATTATAAAACAAGAGGAAAAGGTCAGGAATATACACAATTGTGTTAAGAGGAATTATCTCTAAATCATGGAATTATGGTAAATGCTTTAATGTCTTTCTTCTTTCTATTTGAAAACATATTTTTAAAAAGGTTTTTTGCCTAGCTGAGAGAAATACAAAGTGTTATTTTCTCAAATACACCAATACTAAGAATTAGTTCTCTTTTTAAATTTTTGGGTAGCTGATAGGTATAATCATGTCCAATGATTTGTATTTCTTTCATTACCTGCCCTTTGCTATTATAATACTTTATGGGTTTGTTTATTTTCTTGTTTTAAAAGACCCTTTTAAATATTAAGGATATTAACTCTGTGTTAAATATTTAAAAAGATAACTGATTCTTAGTATTGGTATATTTGAGAAAATAACACTTTTAGATCATTGATGGGAATATAAATTAACAGTTTTACTAAAATAGTACTATGTTAAAACACAGAGTTTCAGTTTGCAAAATGATAAGGTTCTAGAAGTATTTTCTAATCTTTTTCTTCTCAAATACCTACATGTGTTGTTTTTCCTCTATGATGATATATATTGGGATTCTGTCCTGAAGTTCGTTTGTGATAGTAACTACATTTCATAAAAATAACCTAATGTCCATAGATGTCTTGCATAAAGACAGCAGCAAAAGCAGGAATGTTAAGTCCACTGCTCACCCAGCAAAGCGGTCAAATACAGAAGTGCTCCTCTTGCCCCATGTTCGTGCACACAGATTATTTCACAGCACGATTCCTGGACCTTCTCTACTGAAGAGCTCTTGACATCTTCCTTAGCATCACCCCTGCCCCCACTGCCCACAGTCAGCTCAGGTAAATCCTCCCAATGGGATGCGACCCCTCATGCCACTTTCTTTCACCTTTCTTTTTTCATTTAGCTGATACTGCCTTGTAAAATAGTTACATACCGACTTGCTTTTTCTTTCTCATTAGATTATACACGCCTCAAGAATAAATTTCTTGGAGCCTCCCTGGTGACACAGAGGTTAAAGTCTCAACCTATGAAGCTATCGGCATCCACTACAGCACAAGTTCAATCTCTGGCCAGGGAGCTTCCCACATGGCGCAGCAGACCTCTCCTGCCTCGCCCGCTGCTCCCCTCAGCAGTGTATTTCAGTAGATCTGCCTGTTCTGCTCCCCACTCTGTCTCTGGTGAATCCGCTCACCCCTGTACCTCTGGCCTACATCCTAGTTCTTGTATGCATAAATAAATAAAAATAAATCTTTTTAAAAAAATAAAGAAAAGAGTAAGTTTCATGTTTACTGCAGTGTGTATACAATACAGTGTTTACAGTGTCTGCCTCACTGGGAGCCCTGGGGAGGCAGCTGCTGAGTGAATGACAATGAATAAAGGAATGAGTGAGTCAATCAATGAATGATATTGCCACTGAGCAAATCGACGAATCAGATCAGCTAAGGCAACATTTTTCTCATGAGTTGTGGATTGGCTTTAATTTTATCCAAAGCAGCATCCTTACTCTTAAAACTTTTTTGGACCACCTCAATTCTCACTCCTTGCATTTAGTAAGAATTATAAGAAGAATTATAACTTTTTAACTATGCCATCTCAGTTCATATTTTAAATAATATAAATCCATTTTTACTGCACTAAAAAGTAATTTTCATTACTTAAATTTGTTTTAGCGTGAATCTCAGATATTTTATGCCAAGACAAGAAATATAAATTATAAAATGGTCCTGTTATATCATATGTCTCCAACCTAGCCTCTAAGGGAAAAGCAGTGGGTGGGTCTTATTTTGTATATTAAATGCCTCTTTGTGTAAACAAACTTTTCATAAATCAACTTATAGTTTGGATATCATGGGGCATGCCTGTTCCAATGGAACAGTCCAGAAGGATTCTGTAGAAACAGCTTTGCAAAAGCAAATAACCAGTCATCATTTGCACAGTTTATAAATTTTGTTCTATCAGATTTTCTAAAAGGACAGCATGTGGTTTCTCTCCCAGTTTTGTCATTTGGTTAAAAAACAAAAGTAGCAAAATACATTCTCAGCCACTCCATGTAAGGCACATGTCAATCAAACCTGCATGAAGAATCCTGCTGTCCTAGGACAAGTCCCAGGCTTCTGGTGATGGGCACGCCTTCCTTGCTTTCATCTCCCCTGTTTTTTCAAGGCAAGTCTTACAGGATCCAGACTTGAGTGCTGTTTTTGTCTAGGCTCTCCACCCCAGTTTATTTCTCTTTCATTCTATGGGAGACTTTTAGCTCCCCTGCAAAGCAGGCCTCTGACGATTTTGTCAGCTTGAACTCTGAGGCCTGGCTTGGGTTCAGTGCTAGCCTCCCCCAAACCCCCCCATCCCTGCGAGTTTTGCTGTCCCATGGCATTTGCACTGTTTTCCACTTACATGGAGGTGAGATTTGCAACCAGGCAGATGATGAAGGGCTGCAGATAGCAGATAGGCCTGTGCCGCCAGCCCTGCCTCAACCTGGAGCTGGCCCCTCTGGGGTTGCTGTCAGACTCGTGCATGACATTTTTGTTATCTAGGCAGAAAGTGTGTTTGGGTTAAACTGTCAGTGCCACCATGTCACTGAGCTCTGTGCTGAGCCCTCGACAGGCAATCCCTGTCGGTGATGGCTCCGGCAGGCCAGCAGCAGCTGCCTCTGCAGCCTGCTCTCTGCAAGCCAGAGTATTTACAGGACATCACAGACGGTCACTAGAACTGGAATTAGCATTCTCTCTGAGCTGGTGATGAACAAAGACCGCTACTAAAGACGCACGTGGAGGAGAAAGCATGACAAAATGTCCTGTGACTTCAGAGCTGCCTATTGCAACAACGTGCAGTCAGTGCTGTTAATTAAAAGAGTTAAACTTGGAAACTAGACTTTGATGCAATATGTTGTTTCCATTCTTGGAAATACATTCACGAGGAGCTAATAAATAATCCATGAATGCTAATCTTTTTAAGTCATTTCAAAGGGATGAAGTCAGCCTGGATAATTGTAAATGCAATGGCTCAGCCCCAGCTCCATTAAAATAGAAAGGTGTGAACTGATGAGACACTCAACTGCTTTTGATAGAAGCTTTAGATTCAAATGCCACATCATTTGTTTTTAGCAAATGGAGTAATTACAATAATATTTTCTTCATTTTTAAGGTCAGATCTCTTAAATTCTACATGCCTGGACCATATTTAAATGCAGCCAGAATCATTTTCCTTGCATTCGTTAATTAAGTGTGGATGTAACTTCAAGGTAACATTCACCCTTATTTTCTCTAGATGGGAAAGAAATAAATATTCCAGGTATCTGCGAGGTAGGAGGAGTGCATTATAAGATTATTTCATTTCAGATGTGATTAGTGAAACTGAAATTAACCTGATTTTCCACCTTGGTAACTTTATTTTTGCTGAGAAAGGTAGTTTTTGTTTAAGCCAAGGTGTTTTCCTATTGCTGCAGTTTTCAAACCTATGTGACCTTAATTAAAAATTTTTCGAGGAAAAATTCACTCAGTGATAAAGTCAATAATTTTTAATATTCTCGTAGCATCAGTGCCCAAAACAAATTTTGTAAATATTTATCTCATGTGGGAGTTGTGGTATATTAACGTGTATATATTTTTCTGAGATTATCTGAGAACTTTCTTATAAGGGAAAACTATTTCAAGTGGACATGCCATTTTAAAGAAGCCAGAAAAAACCCCACTGATCTTTGCTTACCCTACATTAAAAAGTTTTCTTTTACCTCCTTCCTCCTGGCTGCTGGTGAGTTCAGCTCCAGAGGTCAGTCATTGTGAGAATTTAAGCTATGGAGCCAGAAGCAGTTAATCCATTTGTTTAGGACAGACAGGTCTGGTTATAGCTGTACCCAAAAGCCTCCAGACACACTGCTCCTCTGTGCTGACAAAATAGTTAAATTTCCTCTGAGCAAGCATCTGTCAATCTACTTTCAGGATTCTAGCAAAACAAAGGATTAAGTGCAATTTAACAAAGTGAAGTTATACTGGCCTGATAGGGAGCTATTGACTCAACGGGGTTGGTCCCTGGGCAGAGTTCTAACGTGGATTCTCAGGAGTATGGGGAGTTCCTTCCAAAATACATATGTGCAGGGATTCTGGCTCCAGGTGTCTGTCCTCTGGTGGTTAACCCTGGGAAGGCACAAAATCCCATTCTGTATTTCATCTGGTTATGTACTAGAGAGAGAATGTAGGGATGATGGTGGGGGTGGACTTGGAAATGTTTAAAATAGGCTAACAGAAACTGGGGAGATGCTTTACTCTGGCAGATGCGTCCCCTAATACCAAGAGAGATTTGGTATCCAAGTCTTCCCCATCTTGGCTGGGTAACCTTGGGATCTATGATCTGTCATCTCCTAGACTCAGCTTTCTCATCTGTAAAACAGAATAAGAACATTACCTCCTTCATGAAATTATTAGGTGAATTAAATAAGCTAATGAATGCAAAATAAAGGCAATTAACATAAAGTTTATACATAGTAATGTTAAGGGATTGTTACTCATACCTGTAGACCATCTACAAATGTTCTAAAGTTCTAAAAAGGATTTTAAAGGTCTTCTAATCCAACCCCCGCACCCCCATCTCACACACATCCCATTGGACACTTGAATTTGTTGGTTCAGATCAGGGATTATGGAAGACACACAGAGAGCAGCGAAAGCCTGGTTTGGGGGGAAACTTTGAAGGACATTGAAATGTGTTGCGGTCAACAAGGATGTTCCTAAGTTTTCTTCATGGGTGTTACATGTTCTGAGTGTCAATTCAAGACCTCATCTGACTACCAGGATAAGAAGGCAAGGACAGAAGGGGCATGAGACTGTGTGGCTTTGATCTGCTGGGGACAGTGGAACTAGAAGGAGAATGCTAGGTATGAGGGAGACAGAAATTTAAAGAGTAAATTGATGGGGTAGAAGATGAGACAGAGGTGAGGAAGAAGAGTTTACATTTTGATCTAAAGCAAGATTTTCTATAGGCGGGCCTCCCCGGTGGTGCAGCGGTTAAGCGCTGCGCTGTGGAGCTGTCGGCAGCGGCGACGCGAGTTCGACGCCTGGCCAGGGAGAATCCCACATGGCGCAGCAGACCTCTCCTGCTTTGCCCACTGCTCCCCTCAGCAGTGTATTTCTGATCTGCCTGTTCTGCTACCTGCTCTGTCTCTGGTGAACCCTCTCGCCGCCCCACGCCTCTGGCCTGTACCCCAGCTTGTATGTATAAATAAAAAATTTTAAAAAAAAGATTTTCTATAGGCCCGTGGTGATGGAAATTTCTGCAAGGATTTTAACGGATGAGCTTTTAGCTTGTAATAATTTGGTCTCAGCTGTATACCTCATGGAAGACTCATATAACAAGAGCTTCAAAGATTCCAGGAGATGAATCTGCAAAACTTGGTAGATGTAGAAGATGTTATCCAGCATGGAGATAAAGTATCCAGCATGGAGATAAACTATCCAATATTAAAATATGAAAGGAAGCAAAGGCAGCCATCAGTTAAGTGCCTATTGTCTGTTGCTGGGTTTCTCCCTGCTGCACACCCACACCCCCACACCCCCACTCCTCACCATCAGTAACAGGGCTTGTCTGACCTGCAAAGAGATAGCAAGGATTCCAGCCTAAACTCACTTGCTTTGTGTTAGTCTTCTCTCATCAGTCACAAGGACCAGAGGAAAGCAACTGACACATGTTCTGTTTGCCTGGTGCCCTCCCATACCCTTCTGTCCTATGCATTGTGATTACCCTCCCCCTTTAGTAAGTACTGAGTTTAGACGAGAAGTTACATGATCGTCCTAGACTAGATGATCCGCAAAAACCTGTAATTCACTAGGCCTACGAAGAGGGCCAACCCAGAGTCTGGCAAATGAAGACTCATATCCATGTTCAACGTGACCCAGTTGACCATGGCATTGTGTGTTTGAGATGCTTGCTATCCTCAGAGCTGCGGTTACTATGACAGAGGCCCAGCCGTTGTCATCACCTGCTTTCACAGGCAGTGGGTGGCAAATGTAAATAAAAGGGAATGGAAATATCGATGCTGACTGTCAACCCACAATTCTTGTGGGAGAATATGAAAGTGGAGATGCTCTTGGTTCCGTCCCAAATTCTTTGGGGAAGAGAATGTCTCCATGTCTTAACTCTCAGCAGAAGCACATATTTCGGCACCAGTGGGAGGTGGTGAACCCAGGCAGAGCAGAGAAGCCACGAGGTGGGACGTGCATGGTTGAGGTGGGTCTTGGGATGCGGGCGTGAGGGCCGCAGGCATCAGGCCAGTGCCTGGTCAACAGCGTTTGGAATTTATAGGTTTATACGTGGCAAAAATGCTCAAAATAATTATCCTTTGTGCTAGCCGTCATCTTTCACTTAGAGGAGCAAGGCAGAAAGATTCTTGGGCAGCGCGACCCTGCTCCTCAGGATATAAACTGCCAAAGTGGGCCCCGGAGTGCAGGGCCATTTGCGGGAGACATCACACAATTTGCAGGACGTTGCAGGGCAGACACTGAATGAATTAATTCTGCTAATAGAGTATTTGATTTAATAGCACATTAAAGGGGAAAGGGGACTTCTGAACACATCCCTCAACTCGGTTCAGTCTGATGGGTGGCTATAGAGATGATCCGCGAAGGGGCCAAATCCCTCTCTGTCTTCACCAGACCGAGTGAGAGTAGCTGCAGAGCTGCAGTCATTTTGCCGGTCAGGATTGGGTTCAGGAGTTTGGAGCAGAAACCACTAGGTCAATGCAGTTCTTCTGCACAGAGGTTATAATGCCTGGCTAGAAGGACCGATTCATCCAATGACGATGAGTTGCCTTCTCTTTTTATTAAAAAAAGAAAAAATAGTGTCGCTAGATCATGCCAGAGTGGATTAAAATAGAAATAAATAGGGCTCACTTAGTGGAGCATCCCATTTCCTTTCTGAATCATTTGTTTTTAATCTTTTGCCTTGTGGTTCCTTCTGTCTTTGTTGAGTGTGCTCCACCTACATCCCTGCACAGGTATTTCCTATTGGAACCCAAGAAGGGGGCTGCTATTGTTCTTCTACTTCACAGATGAATCATCTCAGGTACAGAGAGGTTAAGTAAATTTCTCAAGCCTGCATGGCTAGTTAGGGCCAGAGATGGGATTTTAATCTAGAATTTTCTAACCCAAAAGCTGGGTTCTTTACTCTGCTTTTAGCCGGAAGGTGGAAGAGAGTAGGATTCATCGAACATCATCACCCAAGAGAGTAGGACTCATTCAACATCATCAACCCCAACCAGATTGACTAAACTATATATATACATATATCCCCAAAGATATATATTTGGAGCAAAACTCTCAATATATCAATTTCAATTTTCAGTTCTTCAGTTTTTTAAAAGGACTTCCCTAAAACAACACAATGGAAATTTGATAATTTTTTTCTGAAAAAAAAAAAAGTCACCATCTTTTTTCCCCCCAGATCCAAATATGAACCCTAATTAGATAAGCTGACACATAATGATTCTGGATTGCTCATTCCGTAACTGTAAGTCACTCCTATTTATTTTTCCATTCAGCTGCTAGAATGTCCTTTCTGAACCTGTAATGTGACCCTATCAGTCCCTTCAAAGAGTTTTTCTATAAAATATGGACTGAACTCCCCAGCAAGACTCTCCTGTCATCCCATCTGCCCACCTTCTTTCTCTGACTTGCAATATACATGTAGTTCTCAGGAGGCTTCTGGGAGATTCTCCAGAATTGTGTAAGGTCTGCTTTCCCTATTCTTTGACCGTACAATGCAAAATCCCACTGCTTCTCCGAAACCAGCTCTTCTAGAAGGTCACTGTGAACTTCTTCACGGACCTACTTCTGGTCGCTTTCATCACCGTGACCATGAGGGCAGGAGCTGTGTTCTCTGTATTATCCTATTTCCTCAGTGCCTGACATAGTGAGTCAACGCTGATCGCATAAGACTGTCCCCCAGGAAGTCTGCTTTAATTGGCCAGCGGTGGGCTAGAATTCAGATGGATAGATGAGTGAATGAATGAATGAGCAAATGAATGAACACATAGAGACATAGAGCCTGAGACTCGCCTTCCTCCACTTCTGACTTGCTCTGCCCTGAAGTACTTAGAATTTGTTTAATGAGGCTTTTTGAGCATAGACTGGGTCAGAAGGCCATGTTTATGAACTCCTTGTTTGATTCCAAGAACATGAGTGAACTTCTGCTTGTTCCAATTTACAAAATGGGAAAAATAATTTCTTCCACAAAAAGGAACCTGAAAAAGCATTCTAGAGCTGGATGGTAGGTTACCCATTCTGGTTACCGATTCTGGCTCAAAGATGCCCCTTCCCTCCTTGATTAATTCAGACGAGAACTTATCTCCAGTGCTCTACTAACTAAGGAGGCCAGAAACCTAGGTGGCTGGGAGAGCGGATGGTACTGCCACTGCTAGTGCTGAGAGCGCCCTGTGCGAGCAGGCACGCCATCTTGGCGCAGCCACACCTGCCCGGACTCTTCCTCTCCCTTTCCTCAGTGCCCATCCCTGAGGTCTTAGTGGAGCGTGTCCGGGAGGCCAGAGTCCAGGCAAATCTGGGAGGCCATGTATGGAATGAGCCAACCTCGTTCCGTCATTGCTGAGAGCCGCAGGCAGAAGAGAGACCTCCAGTTAAATATGTACCCCTTTGCCCTCAGCCCAAGGGGAACAGAGCCCAGAAGTCCTAGAGAGTTTAACTCACAGAGCCCATGCTAGAAAATAGTTGGAGATCTCTTGCATTTGAAAAATCACAGATGCATGCTCTGCCTTCCAGCACCAGCCAGGAGAAATGAGACAAACAAGCTTTGAAAATAAATCTGACTCTCCCGCGGCTCCAGATAGCCGACAAGTGTTCGTCCATCTGCCGTGAGCACTCACACTGTGCATTCATTGATTTGATAGTACTCTCACATAATTGATTGAGGATGAGACTGGCTTCTTGACTTGCCTCCACGCGTGCTGTCTCTGTCTTCCCAGCACCGCTCTCTCCTCTTTATGTGTGATGAGGAAGAAGAAACCAAAGGTTTCTATGGCATGCTCTGATGGAGTGACACACACACTATAACTTTCCTGTGACAGAATTTTTTCTGAGTTCTTGAATGGCAGGAATTGTTAGCTGAGTGCATCTTTCCGATGACACATTTTACTCATCTTCACAATGCTGCACGCATCCTTGCCTTCTGGGCTGTCTGACAGTGTTTATAGGTAACAAAAAATAGCTAGAGATCCGTTGCCGCACCTGAAGACTCTCTCTAGTAAGAGGGACACTGCAGCAACCATGGGCTGACACAGGACAATAACTGCAGAAATGTCATGTGATGTATTAGCTCAGGGAATAATACTGATCTTTCCACTCTCAGCAACCACAGATACCCGCCTGATTCTCTGTGATGGGGACATTCAGATGTCACCACCATTTCATTAAATAAAGTCAAAACAGCTGTGAGGGTTGCTATTTTATTTTATAGCACAAAGTCATCATAACTTACTTTATAAAGCAGCTAGCAGCTACAAAGTGAGGCAGAAATGGAAAGAGTCGATAGCAAAAGGATGAAGGTGAAGGGGTTTGCAGGGCAGCTGGTAGAACTAGGAGATACTTAGGACCTGGGTTCACTGGAAATGACCCAGGAGCACGTGATCTTATGGTTATTTCCAATTAATTATTAAGCAAAGCAATGCTGTAGAACAAGTTGGGGTTAGCATCTAGTAAACAGACACCTAGAGACTAAGATTCAGTTCAACCTAAGAGATATAACTCTTGGGCCACTCCTAGAGCAGAAGCTCAAGCAGCGTTGCACTTCCAGTTCCGTGCCCCTTTCTGCAATACTCAGCCCACACACTGATGAGGTGCAAACATGGTTTGAGACATGGTTTTTAATCTTGGAAGGCATGCTCACTTCTTCAGCTGGACACCCGAGGCAGTGTGCTGGGTGGTTAAGTCATAGGCTTCAAGTGGAACAGTGGCTGGGTTTACATTCTACCTGTGCTTTATTCACTGTGTGTCACAGGGGAGACTATGGAACTTCTGGGTCTCAGTTTACCCATCTGTAAAATGGGCTTCATGGTACAGCAGATCTGGTCAGTTCTCTTCCCTGGCCTTAAACCTCACCACTTCCTGCTGCATTTGTTGCCTTAAAGCTTTTCCAGGGGTCAGAGCCGCTGTGCTTGCTCACCTGGATGCATCAGAGAATCCATGCCCCCCAGAGACGCTCCCAAACAGTGATGGTCGCACCCACTGGGTAAACGTATTGGTATAAATACCTGCGCCCCTCATCCCTTGAGGGCGTCACTGTAAGATGTGGGTTCAGTATCGACCACTGGATTCCTATCACAGAGTCAACCTTCAGCTGACCACAGTGGTAACTGACTTAATAACAAACCTTTTAATAGTTACCTCCCTTCTTTGTCTCACTTCCCCACTCACCTTCTGGGGTTTCTTGAAATTTTCTGGGAAGGTGCCTTTTTCTCATTGCTTTTGGGGGAAAGTGTAGGCTGCCTTTTCTGAACTGGTATCCCCAGAGGGAATGTCTGGTTCTCATTGTTCCCCTGAAAAGATGTTTTTTCCCCCCCTTTCTATAACCCTGCAAATCTACCCATGAGATTTCCCACTTCCCAGATATATTTGATTTCTCTTTATAGTAATCCCCCAAACCTGGCAGTGAGGTATTAAGAGTTTCTGCATTCATGTTGCTTGATATTAGGAAGGTCCTATCGTTGTAAGACCCCATTTTTAGGACAGTGAATTAAGCCATGCATTACATTTCCTTTATGAAATGGTTACACTCAGCTCCACATCGTAATTCTACAATGTGGTCCAACAAATTGTGTCCCCTCACTTCTCTGAGGACAGCACAGCACATTTCTTTATCACAAATTCCATTTTATTCTTGCTGTCCAGAACATAATTGGGAATATTTATACAGGGGAAAAAAATCCACGAATCCATTTTCTCTCTTAACCCGGTAGGGTCTTGTAAGAATTCAAGCATTTAAAAAATGAGCAACTATATGCCGTGGGCTTAGGGGTCCTTAGTAGTGGTGTAAGTGGAGAATTAGCAGTTATTAGGGAGAAGGTTGAATTCTAGAGCTTGTTTGTTTCAACGTTTAGTAGCAGCAAAGGTGTTAATGCAAGTAGTATTTGGAGTATTTCTCATCAAGGCTAAATAAAGCTAGGTAGAGGAGTCAGGTCAAGTTTGTCTTCGGGGGAAGAAAATATTTTAGAGCAAATACTCTTAACAGAGAGAGCAACATAAGAAAAACAGCCAATATTATTATTGATCCTCATTATTTTACTCTACTCTCTGAGTCCAGGACCTATGCAAGGGAGTGTGTGCGGGCCTGGGCCCTGGGGAGCCATAGAGAGCTACGCATGGTGGTCACGGCACGAGGCAGAGGCTGCCATTTTCTAGACTTCAGTACCTGTGTCACCTCCCTCTGGAGAGCTGTCTCCTTTCTAAGGGCCTCTAATCCATGAAAAGTCTGGTAATTCTGATATGTGTCTCAGGGTAACACTTGTTCTTAGTCTTCCTCCTTTTAATCAGTCCAAAGTCAGACTCATTTCTGTGCTGATGGGCCAGCACCATCTTCAGGGAATACTCATGATCTCTTTTGTGCTCATTTAAGGGATTTAGGAATATCCGGTAGACAGCATCTTATTGGAGCCCAGGAGGCCCATATAAAGCTTGAGGGACGTTGACAAACCTGTTTTTGGTTTTCTTTCTTAGAATTTCTCTCTTGATTTTATGCACAGCCCCACAACTTGTCCATGGAAAGGGCTGTTTCAGAAAATTGTACTTTTTCTGGGGGCAATTCAGTCTCACGTGTGCATCCTTGATAGTAAAAGGTATTTAAATTAAAAAGCGTATCTTGCTACAAAGTCTTTGGAAACCCCCCTCCCTCCCAGTTATTTGGATATTTTTGCCAAGTAAAGACCTTGGGGCTGGCTGCTTCATGCCTCTTTCGTTTTCCCATTCAATCTATTTTCACTGAAAAGGAGACATAAGCAGTGAAGCCAATATAGTTTTATTGGATCCAATGCACTGCCACTAAAACAAATATATGTACACTCAGGCCAATACACTTTTATTAAAACAAATAGAATTTAATTCAAACCAGCATTCAATACGTTTTCTCAAAGCAATGAAATTAAGCTCTACCAGTACTCCTGCTCAATATGTTTTCCCAATCAAATCCATTTGAACAAAGTGAAATATATTTATCATAGATAACACATTTTTATTAAAAACAAATTCACTGAAACCAAGTTTCCCTTTGAACCGATAGATAGAAATTCTAACCAATTGTACAATTAGATCATAGAAATGAATGTATTTTTACTTTAGCAAAAAGCATTTCCATTTGGGTCCACTTTAGAGCACACTAATGAATAATATAAGTTGTTCCAACAATGTCTTTAATGGAGTATTTTCTCAAAAGTATGTCCTTTGGGTTCAAGTACACTCTGGAAAATAAAAAACAAAAACACTTAGGGAGAAAGAAGAGTACTGGGGATATGAGTACAATAAATTCATATGTGTAACGATTAATTATTTAAGTCTACCTATGCGTACTTAGAGGGAAGCTGTCAGATATGTGTGACTGCATAAAGACATGCTTGGGGACATTTAGTAATTGTGATTGCTACTATGCCACATTGTCCAGAAAAATCCTTCGTTATTGATGTTCAAACATGTTATAAATTCTCATCTGTCTGAGGTTGACAAGGGACAGTATGTGTAGAGAGTTGTGTTTGTGTGCTTCTTGGAATATTAGGGAATATTAAGGCTCTAATCGGTGGCTGGTATGAACCCATCCTGTCTGCCTCTTCAGTTTTCACTGTTTCTATCCTACCCCTAGACTGCAGGACAGAGCAACAGAACCAAATAATTGTACTATCTTCACTAAGTAGCCTAGAACATGCTCTTCAAGGCTATGGGTTCCCAATACTAGTTCCTCCTTCCTGCCAGGAAAAGTTCAAAAAAATACAGTTTCTGCTCACAAGTCATTAAGGCAAATAATTTGAGGCTCTCTGGGGCACCACTGCCTTGAAACACGGTTAGTCGCAGAGCCCTCCCTGAAACATGGCTAGTCCCAGAGGAAAACTTGAGAACAGTTAGCATAAGATGTTCAGTGCACAATTGTTTATAAAGCTGAAACATTAGAAACCCAAATATCTAGCATTGAGGATTGACTAAATATATTGTAATAACATCTTCCTGATGTGTCTATGGTATTAATATAAGCACAATATGGCAAGTATTCAAAGCAAACTTGTAGAGATATTTACTGAATGGAAAAAGTTTACAGTGTTATTAAATAAAAACAAATTAATGCAAAGTACATGTAATGGTTTTTTATTTTTACAAAATAGACATGTATGACCTCATAGGCAAAAAGATGGCAAGACACCACTAAACTGTTAATAGAGGTTAAATGAGTGGTGAGGTTATAGATCTCTTTTTAAAAAAGTATTTTTATAACTTTCCTATAATGAGTATGTATTTTTTTGGTCATAAGATTTTCTTTTAGAGAGTCATTCTTTTTCTAAAAGGCAGTGGCCAAATACTGTACTAATGATCTCAGATGCCTGGTAACATTTAATACCTCTGCTCCTTTTCAGTAATTTCAGTTCAACCTTCTTTGTCTATCAATCTATTTTTTATTGTGTTTATTATAAAAGAGATCCACATTATTTTGGAAATAGATTTGAATTTAAAAAAAAAACCAAAATATCCTCTAGAAGACGATGCTAAACAAATATAAATATGCGACCATGATTATGCGAAAAAAGCTTCTGCTACTTCCTCAAGGACAGGATGTGTCCATAGGACCCCAGCTACCTTGGCTGGGTGACACCTCATGAGGAACCCTGAGGCTTAGGATTCATTTCATTCCTTTTGCTCAGATCCAAGAGCCTCTGACCTCTGTTTGGTACTTGGGACCCTGCGGTCAACTTCCCTGCCTGGAGGGTCAGCTGGGGCGCCCCCTTGTGGCCTGGCACCACTGGTCAGGGAGTCAAGGAAGTGCCCTCCTTTGTCCAGATCCTCCACGTGCCCTTGGGTTGTTTTTCTGGGTTTCTTCTTGTGTTACAGGGCAACCTCGATATGAAATGGGTTGCCTGACTGTGGGTCCCCACCCATGTGCTTAAAAGTGATTTATATTAAGACTCAACTGCAGGCAAACACACACAAAAATTTATAAGGGGTTTATTGACAAAATGAGGGGAAATGAAAAAAGGAGCAACTCAGAAAAAAAAAAAAAAAAAAGATAATTGGTGAATGAGCCCTACCAGTTCCACTGAGCTGGAACTCCAAAGGCACGCTGAAGACCGGCGAAAAGCCAAGAGACCCCCCAAGGCCCATGTGTCTGAATATATACTAAACCTGGCTGCTTAACTCCACCCTCAGTTCCCAGCAATCCTCTCTTCAGTGGTGATGACATTATGGCATCTGTAGTCCTTGGTGTCTTGGATCTCTTTAGTCTGAGGTGGGGGTGGGGTCCATAAAAGCTACCTGTGGAGTTTGCTCAGGACAGACTTTTCCCCAACACTTGCACACGGTTGGTTCCTACTCATGGGTTCAGGCTCTAAGTTAACTGGGTCTTTATTTGGTGTTTTCCTGTGCCCAGCTGTGAAGACAGAGAATGGAGACAAGAGGGAAGAAGGAGAGAGGAATAGTTTGGTGGTTGGTGGTAGAGAAAGACACAGACAGATAGAGAAACAGAAGAGACATATAGGGTATACAGCACATGTTTAATTAATACTGACATTTATCCAGCTGCAGTTGAAACCCTGGGTGGAAATAATTGCAGTTCATTGTATTGTTTTAGATGAAAATGGTAGAAATAAATGGAACTGTCAAAGTTGTAAACCTTCTTATCTTCATTAAAAATAAAGTTAAGAAATGAAAGTAGGCGAGGAGGCAGGAATGTTCTGAGATTTCTTTTCTCCCCCAAGGCAATGTTCCTGATGAAGCCTGGCATTGAGGCATCCCGTTTTCTGTCCTGTTACTAAGAATTATTTCATTTTCTCCTCCCTTGGGAAGGGTTGCTCGAGTGCCCTTCCCCTTCCAGCCTATGCCTCCTAGGCCAGTTATCCCCCTCACTCACCTTCAAAGCCTCCCACTCACCAGTTCTTGCATCTGGTTCTGGGAAAACGCTTTGTCCTGAAGCTGCTGGTGCTTTTACCAATCTAAGGCTCTTATTGACCTCTGAGGCAGACCTCTTATTCTGCAGAGGTAGAAATTAAGCCTTAGAGAAGTTGAGAAACCGACCGTGGGTCACAGAGCTCCTGGATGAGTTGAGTGACCGACGAGGATTCAGACCAGTCAGCTGACATGAAAGCGAGTGATCCAGACCCCTCCCCGCTGCTCTCCTGGGAAGTCTCAGGGCTCTTCTGGCTCAATGTGCACCTGGTGCAGGAGGTGAAACTGAGGCCCAGAGAAGTGAAGTGGCTTGCCCAAGGTCACCTGATTGTGCCAGTTAGCCTTGGGCTCTTGCCACTCCGCTGCAGTGCACAGCTCATTATATTCAAATACTTTAGCTAATATATTCAGATGCCAAAAACCTGCTACTAAAATTACTGCCAGCATTTTTCTGAGAAAGCAGCTTATTTCCAATCTTTTTTCTATCCTTTTTTTTTTTTTTAAACCAGAGGCCTAATAAACAGCACAGCTGTGGTTTTGTTTCATCTTCTTTTATTTCCTCTTCCTTCCCTCTGTTGGGGGTGCCGATGTGTGACAACCTGCCTCTAAAATGGGCCAGCAGGAGAAGGAAAGGCTTGGAAAAGAGAAAAAAAGATCTATCTCGCTCGCTCTCTCTCTGCCCCTTCTCCTAGCCTCCTCTGCCCACTTCCACCCCAGAACCTGCCTGTGTTGCTGGGAACCCAACCTCAGTCCTTCAGGCTCGGGAAGTTGCTGAAGCAAAGGCTGGTCTGTGAGGGAGAGAGAGATACAGCAGGGAGCGAGTCGGCCTAGCCCCGTCCGTGGCTGCTTCTCCTCGCACGGTAGAGGGCTTGGGGCCCATTTCTATCACATTCATAGACCCTATCAAGAAAAGAGACCAGATGGAAACATTTGATATTTCTTGGAATGTGGAGGTTTGTTGATTGAAGCACACAGGGTGAAAGAGCATGGACTTGAGAAATAGGGGGATTTTGTTCCAAGATGGGACTAAGCTACTAAAATAATCACTTGGCTAGGGGTTTTGGGAAAGTTATTTAACCTCTCTGACCTCAACTTTCCTATCTGTAGAATGAGACACTAGCTCACAGTGGGTTCTCAGTAAATCTTTAATAAATTGGAATTAGAGTATTCAAAATCATTTGGGTTGCTGGCATAAAATAAGCAGCGTAACACCATTCATGTGCATTTTGAAATCAATTGTCCAGTTTGGAGCTAAATTTAAAAGCAACAAAAACCTTAAGGATTCACTATCACTGGGGAAACCCTTAAATTCTTTAAATCTGTGAGATCTGTGATGGTCATCTCCTGGAAGCTGTGCCCCAGGCACACAGTCAGACCTTTGGATGTTGTTCAGGTTGTCAGACCAACTTGAATTGGTGGAACCACTCACTTAAGATAGTGGTATGGGTGAACACACACACACAAACCTGCACACACAGCTGTGCACTGACTCACACACAGGACCAGGAAACCCACACTAAAACAAAGGCGGGGGGAGGGGGAGGAGGGCAATCCATTACAGTCAGCCATTCAATCCACCTGAGCGTCTACAGGGCTCAACAATGAGGGTAAGTTTTCTCCCTAATAGCCCAAAAGGCTGGAGTATCCACAGCTCTTAAATAATGTATTTATTACCCTAACACTAACAGACATTTTACTGAAAAACAGAAGTATCTGTCAGGCAGGAGAAAGGAGCTAATAAAAGGGAAATAAGTGGCGTTTCTCAGCTGTTTTATCGAGTCACAACTTCAACAAAACCAAGCCCGTCCTTGCCTTGTCCCTGCCGGCCCTGCCAGCACAGTGAAGAATCGGGCAGATCTAGGTTTTAAATGCCTCCTAATATCGTTTGGGTAAATTAATTTATGTGGCTGGACTTTTTGTTCCGGCCACAGAGAATGTTCTTACCTGTCAGAAGCTCTGACAGCCCAACGCCATGGTGAAATATCAGTAACCTCTTAACATGTTTCTTGATTTCTTTAAGAGTGAACATTAGACATATTAAGAACAACAGCCCAATCATTAAGCCTTGTGTGGTTCTCCTAGGAGCCAGCTCTGTGGCTTTAATCAGATTATGGACAACTCATTCTCGTCCCAGCCATTTATCTTCTTTGTTTACACACACACCAAGTGGCATTCTTCTTAGCACCAAAAAAATAGTAATCAAAATTGAGGACAACAAAAAAAACTTTCCTTATTTAAGGTGTTAAGTAACATCTATTTGCTTTCATTGGTTTCCAAACAACAAGCACACTGGTTCTGATTAAACCTGGCATGTGTTAATTATGCTCGAGGTCTGGGGTAGCTTTGTCAACAACCAAGGATTACTTAAGGGTGAAGCCTGAGTTGAAATTTGAGGATCCCGGGCCTGGGGAGTCACCGTGTCCCTGAGCTTCTTCAGCAAAAGTTTTCAGCCTCTGAATGGCAGCAGCGGATGTGAGCTTGTCAGACAAAGCTACAATTTTTTGGTTTTGTTTTGGTTTCCAGCCCCCAGCTTTATCGCCCGTTTTATGGGCTGGAGTTAAGTGGCGGTACAACGCAGTTTGCTCTCTTACAGCTCAGCGCTAACAGCCATCATGAGCCATAATTAGAAGTAAAACCACCACATAAATAACATGGCAAAAAAATTGCCACTCTGACGAGCCAGACTTTGGCTATGGGAAACTTCAGCAGGTCCTGAGTATCCATCACACTTAAGGGCACTGCACGTTTTAGTACATATTTGTCTTACTAAAGCCAAAACGGGAGCCATTTAGACTTTCAAAATCAGCTTTTAAAGATAGACAATGCCCATGTAAACAGAATGTCTGCTGCTAAGTATGATATAGAAACACTTTTCCTAGAGGCCAGGATGGCTGCAAGGGCTGGGAAGGAGAGAAGGGAGGCCAGGGGCAAGGTAAGGAAAAGAAACTGGCAAGGAAGAGGATGCTGGGACTTGCCCCAACGGGGAGTCTAGCAATTTTTCACTAGAGTCAAGAAGCGCGTGCTCACCACTGAGAATGGAAAATGACACTTCCCGCTGAGGCTGGGTCTCGTCTTGCAAATGCTGCTTTCGTGCCTTAAACTTAATGCTGAAACAGGAACAAGGAAAGTAACATTTTATATTTTACATCGATTTTCTTTAATTCTCATAAGCCTTGAAAAGTCCAGAGAAGAAAATAAATTGGGTTCTGCACCTGAGAGTGGCCTTAAGGAAATAGGTCCACGGTGAGTGTTCGAGTTTAGCCAGCCAATTTGCAAAGGCCAGGATGCCAAGCAATAATCAGAACAGCTCCCTTTTATCCTGAGTAGCCTCTGCATGCAGGGGATTTGAAACAAATCAAATAGAGTGAACTTGTAGTGAAGGGGACATGCTTTGCAGTGGACAGTGTTTTTGAAAGCCTACATCATACAAAAAAAGTTGGTTTAAGTACATCTACTTACTTTTTAAAAATAAGTCATAGATATTTTTCTATTGATCAGTAGGAATAAAGCCTAGTCTTTATGTGGATTGATAAAGAATATTCTTTTGCAAAATCTGGAAGCTCATATGTATTCTCTAAAAAGGATGGCTTGCTTTCTCTGTTTCTTCCTTGGCAAAGTCCATCGAACAAAAATGAAAACGAAATAAAATTCATCAAAACTCTCTATGTAGCCTTTTGAAAAACCCTGTGTCTGGTATTAAGCAGTGCATTTAATGAAGTGGTTTTAAACTTATGCAGGTAACAGCTCCATTTCACATGTGGATTGTTATCGGCATTTGTACCTACGCAGGCCACATATGATGAGACACCAACATTATTTAAATTAAGATATGAAGTGCTTATTTTTTCTTTTTGTGGACCTGCTATATTCTAACAAATTTACTGCATGTCACAGAAAACACATAGCTTTGCCAAAGTTGGTGAGTAGCCCAGCATGGTTTATCTCCAGCCCACAGCTCTTTCCCTGAATTCAATACTGCAGGCACAATTTAATGCAAACCCAATTTATGACTTAATGCTCTAGGGACTGTAGTGGGAGATTGTTACATTATTCTTTTCTAATCCTATTTGTGTTTTAATTTGCTAAGTCTGTAATGAGGTGCATGCCTTGAATAGATTCAAGATCTTTCACATTGCTTTTGACTTTGTTTAATATAATAGATTTTACAGTTTGCATTAAATACCCAGGTGCTACGGTCAGTATTATCTCTTTATTTTCTCAACTAGAGTGAATAAAATTATACCGTGAAAGTAATTGTGTACATGTTTCCTTGTTTATTGTAATGGTTTAATTCCTATTATAATTCTTGATTCAAATTACATCTAAGTTCTCCAAAAGTCAATTCTCCATGGATTCTTACTTACCTTTTCCGTACAACTGTTAGTCTCTGAACAGAACTGGGTCTTGGTTGACAATTGATTAGTTAAGTAATAATAGAATAAGTTTTCTAGTCTAAGTTGTGATTCTTCAATTAAAGGAAAGAAGGAATGGAGGAATGGAGGGAGGAACAGGGAGGGAGGGAGAGAGGGAGGGAGAGTAGGAGGGAGCTGTGTCATTCTCCATTTTATTTCTGGTGTTCAGCAGAAAGGTACCATCCCTAATCAGAGCTTCTACATCACCCAAATCCACAGTGTGTCATTTGCTGTCCATAACTGTGTTATAGCCAATTATAGCTAAATTCTCTGTTCGGCATGCACAATCAAAGGGCGTCTGGAATGCATTTTGCTATTTTCTGAATCCTATTATTGCAGACATGTTTATTACATTCAGAAGATGACTTTCTGAAATTACATTGGAATTGTGCAACCCACCTGCCATTTACAAACAAAAGGACCTAAACATTTCTTAACTAGGAGAAAGTTCATTTAGTTCTTTCCTGGTAACTTTTCCTGCGTTCTTCTCTTCCATAACCATTATTGTAAGACTCATTGCTCAAGCCTCTGTCTATTTGTGGGAATATCTAGACTCTCCAGTTAATGTTTATTTTCAAATTAATAATAACACAGCAGGTCAAAAGGGTGTTGGCAATTGGCTGTTGATGTCTGTGGTAGGTGCTTGGTGCCATTTCATTGCGAAATTTTTCTCAGACCATGAATAAAGTTATCGTAAAATGAATCCTAAATTACCACTATTGGATCGTCTTGAAATAACTCTTTCAGGTTGCCTGCCAAAAGAAAAGAACTTCAAGTTATGTCCTTAAATTTGATTTGGGGCCATTTTAAGAGGAACGTGAAGGGTGTTGGAAAGATACATGAGATCTATTTGAAAACATAGCACCTCATCATTAATTATTAAGGGAGAAATGAAAGCGTTTCTAAACCAAATGTTTTCTTTTTCCTTCCTACTGAAGTTTACACTCTTAAGATCCAACACTCCCCCACCTCCCAGCTTACTTTATTCCTGATATTTGCCTCGCAGAGCCAGGGGATATTACTACCTTTTTATTTGCTATTTTTAAAGGACCCAACAAAGTGCTTTTAAAATATATAACCACTTAATTCAAGTCAAGCTTCTTCAATACTCCTTTCATTCAAGCCCTTTCTAATTTGTTTTCTTCCAGCCAGGAGCCGGGAGAAGACACTGTGATTTATGTTTTCATTTATTTATTTTATTTGGGCTTTTCATTTAAGAAGAGAAATTCTGCAACCCCCCACCGCCCTCAATTCTACATCATCTCACCCCCACTCCACCCGCTTTGTATTTGGACCATTAAGACTTCCTCAAGGCCAGACTTTGGAATTTGAAATGCATTTCTTCAGAGCTCCAATCTCAGTAGAGATGAAGTTTGATCTGGGAGTTTCTGGGTGCACCAAGTTGGGGAGAACTCTTTACACCAATCAGGGTGGCAACAATCCAGCGCTCTAGAATTCTGTCTTCTTGAGGGCAGGCTCTATCTTTGTCTTCCTTTATCATTTCAGCCCTGCCCAGTGCAGAGCACCCCACCCGAGGCCCCAAGGAATCCAGCCTGTCCCCAATGATGACAGATTATTCCCCACGGAGTTGGAAGATTAAAGGTGTTTGCCTTGGCAGCAGGAAGAATATATCTGTCAAATCAACATATATTGTTTTTGTGAGGGCTGGATATGGAGGTGCTGGTGGGGGTAGGAAATTTCTAAGAGTCTTTTAAAAGCTTGGGCTTGACAGTCCCACAGCCGTGGGTTTGAGTCTTGGCGCCACTTCTTAAACAGTAGTTTTGACTCAGTTTCTCCTCTCTACATGATCCGGTCAGGAAATACTCACTAGTATGCTATGCACTGAGTCAGGAGCAGGGCATGATGAATGGAGACACAGATGTAGCTCCTGTGTGCACTAATCTTGTTGGTCCAACAGAGGGACAAGCATTTACAGTAAAACACCATAGGCATGGTGATAGGGGAAGCCAGGGAAGCCTTCCTCCCAAAAATGATATATAAGTGACTGGAGATTTATTTCCTTATTTCCTTCATGAGTGCGCTAAAAGAAAAAGTGAGATTATGTACACTATTGCTCCCCACACGAAGTAAAAACTGAAAGAGAAAAATAGAAAGCAATTATCATCATTACTGCTAAGTACTATCCCAGGATTCTGTAAGAAATTATTAGAGAGTCTCATTTCACCTTTAAGAAGATCCAAGTTTTAGGGCCTCCCTGGTGGCGCAGCGGTTAAGTGCTGCGCTGTGGAGCTGTTGGCCGAGGGCCATGCGAGTTCGATGCCCAGCCGGGGAGAATCCCACATGGTGCGGCAGACCTCTCCTGCCTCTCCCACTGCTCTCCTTAGCAGTGTATTTCTGATCTGCCTGTTTTGCTCCCCGCTCTGTCTCTGGTGAACCCTCTCGCCGCCCTGCGCCTCTGGCCTGTACCCCAGCTTGTATACATAAATAAATAAAAATTCTTTAAAAAAAAAAAGAAGATCCAAGTTTTAGTTTTAGTTCATAGTTTTCATTTTTTTTTACAAAGAACTAAATAATAACGTTGTCTATAGAACATTAAAGTAAGTTTGAAGAGAAATGAACTTAAATTAATGGGCTCTCTCAAGTAAAAAAGTCACTAGCAATTGAGTCTTCTTCAAAGACCAGCTTCTCTTGGGTAGAAATGACTGAGGCAACTCAGTTCTACCCACTTCAAAAGAAGACTCATCCTCCCACTGGCCTCAGACATCCCCAGCAAAAGACGGCTCCGCCATAGCATCTTGCCAGCTTATTCATGGTAATAGCACCTACTTTCACTCAAAGATAGCCAGGAAGCATTTTCAAATGACTATTAATACATTGAGAATCATATTTGCTCACTCTAATTTCAAAAAAGTATTTCCACTGAGCCAAACTTTGGCTCCACCTACCATCATACAAACCAGCCCTTAGTAGACCATGGCCAACTCCAGGAAGTGCTGCGTCTGGTGGGTGCAGCGTGGAGAATAGCACAACTCCTGCAAATAGTCAAATGATCAAGCATTAATGTACACGATTCTCAAATACTTACACAAAAATCACAAACATTTGCAGAAAACCATGTGTTAGTTGAGCTGCAACAGAATTCCTCTTAGGGGAGAAAGCTGTCTTCATTTTAGCAAGATTTAACATGGGACATTCTGGTGTCTTCAATGAAGTCCCAGACAGAGGCAAATTTCTCTGTTTAATAACCTTAGAGGAATTTGGAAGTTCTGAGAGCAGCCTGAGAAACTAAAGAATATTTTGAGGGACAGGGACAGACAGCTAGTAAGAGATGTTTAGGAGGAAAACTAGCAGAGGCTTACCTGGATGTGCGCGTGATAGAGGAAGCAAGTGAGAAAGTATCCCCAATGTTCTTAGTTAGCAGTTATCTGCCAAACTGCACTGCTAGGGAACATCTGCTAAGTGCATACACACAGAGCTGGTGCACGCATACACATTCACAGAGAATTGTCCCCACGGGTCTATACATTGCATTATATGATGAGTTACTAGGGGTCCTCAAGAAAACTGGCACTGTCTTGGTATCCACAGGCATAGAAGAGATAGTAGACTTGGGGTCCAAGAGAGTTCCAGAGGCTTGCAGGAATAAGCAGAAGACACAGCATAAGACACCCCATGGACATGAGCCCCTAGAAAATCCCAGAAACCATGGGGAAGCGATGCTATTCATACAGCATGTGGACAAGAGGATTTGAGCCATTTATCACATCTGAGCTATAGATCAGTATATAAAATGTAACAAGACTTTAATTCTTCTTTCCTTGGATATTCTTACTAAATCAAGGTAACCTGAAAATTTAAACAGCTGTGCTGACTGACCACTCCTTTCAGGTTTTGGAGTAACTGACAAGTTGGAAAGACCACACGGAGCTGCTTTTTCAGTTTCAGAAATGCCAGCAATGAATCCTTTGCATTTGAAGTGCTATCCCTTTAAGTGGAAGAACACGCTGTCATCAATGAATGGTTGCTGATCTAATGACTAATTGATGGCAAGAGTCTCTAATGACCTAATAGCTCATTAGGGTTGACTGAGCCAGCAGGGGTCTTCAAAAATGTTTTCTATTCCACTCTGAGGCTTTGTGAGTTTTCCTGTACAGACCACTGCCCAGGTTATTAAACTTACAAATGTGAGACAAAAGCAAGAACAGGGCAGCCCTACACAAATGTAACATGGGCGTATACAGGCAAATATGGCTCCCACACGACAGAGGCATGTAACACGGCCAAAATTCTGTGATGGGAAGCCAGAGAGAAACATGCTGGGAACCAAATGGATTCCCAATAGGTAACGACTTATGCCAAGAATTGAGTCATCACTAAGCTAGTGTGGGAACAGCCTCAGAGTGAGTAAATTCATTCGTCATTTAATAGACTGTTTATTAAAAACCAATTACACATTTGGTAGGTAGTATGTGCGATACTATACATACTATCAATACTTCATATATAAGATTTAACCAGTGGTTCTGGTCTTTTCACCTATGAAAAAATTGAGCCTCTGACAAGGTAAGAGTTTCCAAGGAGTTATATAACATGTGTATATGTGGATGTATATACACAGCCAATAGGGACAGATCTGGGACACAAATCCTGGTCTTTCTCCAAAATTCCTGCTCTTTTGTTTTTCACTACATTGTCCCATAGTAGGGTTCAAGCAATCCAGGAATCATATTTCTTAATATTTATCTCTAAAGACAGAAAGAAAAGTGATCACTGTTGGGATTCATTAAAAATGTAATAGCCAATTCTGAAGCATAAATAATTGAAATAACCAGGTAAGCCCCAGGGGATGGTCGGGAAGAAAACTCCTTCTGCTCATCTTTCCAGCACTGAGCCTCCACTTCTGGGCTGTCACCAGGATGCTACATGGATGGACAGATGGGTTCCCTTCCTGGCAAGGACCCTCATCTACCCATGAAGCCAGAACTGCCAAGAAACAAGAAGGGAGAGGGGAGAAGCAAACACCCCGGAAGGCAGGCCTGTGGCTTAGAAGCACCCCTTGTTAGACTGGTTGTGATAGTTTTTATTCGGCACGAGTCCTTATGTTTAACTGAACTGAAGTTTTAACTGAAACTAATCATTAGGAAGTGACCAGGGCATCAGAGCAAGGACAGGGACAGATTTCCTAAAAGGGGTATGTCCACAAATTTGACCAAGATAACTGGCCTCCAGCTTCCATCCACCAGGGCTGAGGGGCAGCTCCCAGGGGCACTGATTCCTTAGCACTTCAGGCTCCGGCTGGCCAAGGGAGGGCCCTCTGGCGAGAATGCTGGCCGCGGGATGCTCCATGCAAGTGCCGAGGGAATAGGAGGAAGGTTTGGGAAGCATCTGCTACATCTGCTTTTTTCTAGAAGAATGACCAGAACAGCCTCCGAGCCTGCATCTGTTCATGAACATACAGAATAGGAACATATTTTTACCTTAGTAGTGTGCAGTTGATGCATCCTGCACAGCACCAAGCGAGTGTATAATACCAGCATAAACATCCTAAAATATGTCAAGATATGGAGAGGCAGCTGTTCATCCCTCTTTTAAAGGATTCAGGCAATGTTGGTTGACCTCTATTATAGAACTGGCATATATTAGCTGAAATAATACTTTAACAGTTTTTTAGTACCCAACTATATGTTCTGTTATAAGGAATAGCAAATGTTTAATCATAAATATTTTAATGGCTTCAGGGATTCATGGTATTCAATGACCGTGTTAAATGATAATAATCACATCTGGTTTATTACTATAGTAATTCAGCAGCTTCTCTTCAGCAGTTATTTTTTATTATATGTGCTATGCTACTGTCATAGTCATTTATAGCAGTAATATTTTAAAGTGGCTCATTTGTTTGTTTAAGGACAGTTTCACAATATATTTCTGTATTAATATACATTTTGCACTATTATTTCCAAGCTGCCACTGGAAAACTGATCCTATCCTGTTATGACTGGAGAGGCCAGAAGACCTGGGAAAAAGCCCAGCAGAGATGGAGGGGGGTGGGGGTGACCAGATAGGGCTGTCCTGGGGCTTGCCTGGGTTATGACAACTCTTACTGAGCCCTGTTCATAAATGGAAGCATGAGCTAAGAAAGAGTTAAAAAAAAAAAAACATATACACGGAATAACCCAGATTTGGGGAGACGTTTCAAGCAAAATACCAGAAGCAAAAGCTTTGGGGAAGACCCGCAGACAAGTGGTTCGCTAGACCAGAAGCATTTATCAGTCCTTGGCAGGCATCTCGGTTTCAGTAACAAAGTAATAGTGAAGACACAAAAAATGAAAAAATGTGAACTTGCAGGAGTGAAGCAAGGGCCGATCAAGGGTACTGGTTGGGTGGTTTGGACACTGATACCAATTTCTAGCCACTTTTAAAGTGGACACCAGTAGTGGAGTGCGGGGTGTGGGTGAGCAGCCCCACTGTGTCCAGAGCAGCGTGTGCGATGTTCGATGTTCCCTGCACTTTTGCCCGGAAGTCACAAGGTGCTCCTTGTGCTGGAGTAAATATTAGCCTGAAATCATATATTGCTTTTGGGGGGGGGGGAGTCTTAATAACCCAGAGGAGTTAATTTTCTGTGATATTCTGCTGAACCAGGTTGTACATATTCAGAGGAGCTGGGAGGAGAGTGCCAGGCTCCTGCTCTGCTTCCTCTTGGCTGAATCCTGATTGGTTGGGTGACAGAGGGCCAATGGCTTTTACGGCTGTGAATGATGTATGACTGTAAAATGGTCTGTAACCAGAAGTGCCAACTGACATGCCTGCTGATTTAACGGACATCCAGGGTTATGTTTGCACAGAGACGCTTAAATAAACACGTGCTAGGTTTGAGGCCGTTTACTAAGCAATCATTTCTCTAGCTCTTCTTTTCCATTTTATTTTACTCATCATAAATACGAGGATAGTAAAATGATGATTCCTTTTTTTATAACAATGGAGATTTACTCATCTCAGCGGCAGGTCCTTTCCCCCTCTACGGAGTCTGAGTCAGGCGCTTTGCCCCACTTCCTGCCTGCAGGGGGCGCTGCGATAGACTTGGGGAAGGAAGGCGAGGCAGGGTGGGCTAGTGCCAGTTGGAAGCCTGTTGGGAATGAAAGAGATTTTGTCTAGTTGCTTTTGCATTTGTCGAATTAGGGAAAGCCCTGACATCGTTGTTTAATCAACAGAAGAAGAACATTTCTACAAATGAGCTACAAATGAGCAAAGATACCAAAGACACGGAAGACCACCTTTTCATAGCAGTCCTCAAACTGAAAAGTATTGCTTTCTTGGGTCGTATTTGCTACCCCCACAGCAATGAGATCAATTCAATGTCAGAGTTGGTCTGGATGCTTAATCTAGATGATGTTCATACAGTTCCTGCATGGTTATTAGAGGCATATCAATTTTACAGGATGTGTAAATTTCCTTAAATAAATTGATCACAAGACATCATAGAATAATTCCTGCCTATTTCATAATATCTATTTAGCTTTATAGACCAAGCTGAGTGAGGAATGGCAAATCAAACCCCAGATTTTCCCCACTGGCTGGCAACTGTGCTTCCTAAACTCTTCTACCGGGCCCCCAAGCCAGCCCTGACAGGTGATCTGAGTTAGCACTCAGATGTATTCACTGCTCCTGTCCTAGGATTTTCATCTCTTCACTTCCTTAAAGGAATTTACAGAAATGTCTGTCTTTTCCTGTTGCCTGAATGGTTTTTAAGCAACTGATAGATTATTCATTTTTTTTAAGAATATGTAAACGTGTGAACCCATCTGTGTCCAGTGCCTTTTTCAACAGTAAATCTTCAGTCAGTTTTTAGCTATGATAATTAGACTATTTAAGTTTTCGTTTCTTCTTGGATCATCTTGACAACATTTGCAACAAAACTTTATTTTAGGTTTTCAAATCAATTGCCATTGAATGGCAGGTAGTCTCTCAGTTTTTTAATAATTCCTTTTGTATCTATAGTTACATCTCATCCTTTCTATTTGCCAAACTTATAGATATTTTTCTCTCTGTTTTTCTTAGTCAAATTTCAAAAGATTTCTTTATGTGATTAGTTTTAACAACCAACTTTTGGATTTATGGATTCTATTATTTTGTTTGTTTGTTTCCTATGCCACTTATTTCAGCTTTTGTTTTTACTAATTTCTCTTTATATTGTCATTTTTTTGTTGTCACTATTTCTAATTCCTTAAGACTAGTACTCAGGTTTTTTTTGGAGGGGCAAACAAGGGTAAATAATAAAAGCAAGGGTCAGAAAACTATTACGATTGGGCCACGTCAGACCCAAAGCCTGTTTTTGTAAAACCTGGGAGTTAATAATAGTTTTTATTTTAAAAACATTGTGGGGAGAAGGAAAGAATCTGCAACAAACAACATATGGTCTTCAAATCTCTGGCATTTACATCAAAGGCTATATGTTCCCCTCTGAATACATCTTTTACTCTATCCCATAGAATTATATGAAGTTTTACCCTTTGCTTCTTAGATACTTCATAATTTACCTTTTAATTTTCTCTTTTATCAAAGGGTTATTCAAGAGTAGATTTCATAGTGACTAAGCATATCTTTACCCTCCTTTTTATTATTCATGTATAATTTTATCAGTGTATAATAAGAGAATGTAATCAATCTCTGTTCTCTGGCTTGATATAGTTCCTTCCAATTTTTCCATCCAATTGGATTTTCCAGTCTGGTCCTTTGGTTTTGGGTTTACTACCGATGTACTGTTGTTGTTGCTGTTGTTTTTTCAGATAGTATTTTTTAAGCTTTCTAAACCTATGTTTCCCTGAACACTTCCTGTCTTTAAAGATTGTGTGATTTTTCCATTGAGATATAATTGCCATACGTGTAAGCTCATGGTGTCAATGTGTTGATTTGATACACTTACATATCACACTATACCTATCACCACTGTGTTAGTACCTCTATCACATCCCATTCTTATATTTCTTTTTTGTGGTGAAAACAATTAAGATCTAGTCTCTTTGAAGCTCATTATACAATATTGTTGACTATAATCATTATACTGTGGATTATCTCTCCAAGACTTACTTCTCTAGTAGTTGCAAGTCTCTGAACATCTTTGAAAAGGTAAAATCCTTTCGCACTCTCTGAACAATAACTGACATTCAATCTCAGTTAAATAGTGGGACTAAAGTAAGTCAAACCAATGTGACAAAGTATTGCTGTTTTCAAAGTGTGCACACTCCTGAGATAGAGACACGCCATCCCTAAGGTTGACAGTTACTGCTCCAGAGAAAATGACTCTAGTCTGACATGTCACATCTCTGGCTTGGTGGGACCCCAGGACTCCTTAGTCACTTTAGTGTCTTCACTGTAATTGAGATGACAGAGCTTCTTGGTGGAGTGTGAGTGATAAAGACAAATATATTTGAACCTGGCCATCAGTAAACCTGCTGGTTCAGTAAGATGAACAAGTCCAATTTTTCTGGCCATGAAGGAGGAAATAACATTCAGAATTTTGGTACCATCATCGTACACAATGGACTAAAGGAAAGAAGTGACTTAATTACCTGGGATTTCAGTCTCCATTATTATGTAGAATTTTTGGGGGGGGGGGCCCATTATAAACACCACAGGCTATGGCCCCAAAAGACCACCTGGCCACCCAAACAGAAGGTGGCTATCCCTTGGCAAATTCACCCATGTAGACTCTGGTCTCATCTCTCTAGAGCTGTCATGCATCTGTGACTGCAAGTTGATCGCGCCTAGAGACATTGTTTCGTGCTGGTAAAACTTATTAAATTATATTAAACCACAGGCCAAACTGTGTATTTACTATGTGAAGTGGAACAATTGTGTAGATGGAACAGTCATGTATACATGACCAGAACATTACACTGAGGTCTTCTGTCCCATAAAGTCATTAGCACATCGCACCACTCTTCTTCCCCCTGCCTATTTCTGTGGTTTCTCAGAAGTGCCACTGATGAAGAGAGAAATAAAATGTGGCATATCCTCCAATGGAGTAACATCTGTCAATGAAGAGGAATGACATAATGATACATGCAACAATGGGGATGAACCTTTAAAATGTTGCACGAAGTCAAAGAAGCAAGTCACAGAAGCTCACCTGCTTGTATGTTCAATCTCATGAAGTGTCCAGAAGAGACAAATCATAGACACAGAAGGCAGATTAGTGTCCTGGGGATAGAGAAGCGGGCTAGAAGTTGTTGAGTGGGAGTTAGCTGCTAAAGGGAATAGAGTTCCTTTCCTGGCTGATGAAACTGTTCTAAAACTGATGGTGGTGATGTCTATACAAACCTGTGAGTATATGAAGAACCCTGGAATGTATAATTTAAGTGGGTGAATTGTACGGTATTGAACTGTATCTGAATAAAGCTGCTATCAAAAAAAGGAGATAAATTATTGCTGAGATCATTTGGAGTCATAATGATTTCCAGGTTGACATCTCTATACAGTTTAAAGTATTGACTTAAAAAGAGTGTTTATGTATTTTCTACATGAGCATTTAATTCAAGGACAGGTCCTTCTCACCATACATAGCAGGAGAATAAAGAGAACCAGAGAGATCACCCAAGCACATCTAAAGCCTCTCCGTTGCATCCACTAGCAATCTACTGGTAAGCAAGTTCACGGCCAACCCGAGTCAGTGGCAAGGAAGTGTGCACTCTGCCTACTCTACCAGGAGGCTTTGCCAATGTTCCAGAGAGACAGTCCTCTAACAGGCAGGCAGTGGAACTTTAGAACAACAGTCAAATCTACTGTAGGTGGTCTTTTTTTTTCTGGGGGTAGCAGAGGGGACTGTGACCCATGCATGGGATGGGCGCATGCCGTGTCCCCTGACATGGGAACATGGGTCCACCTCTCCCATTGGTCATCGTTTTCTTTGTTCTTATTTTCTGCCTTGACAAAAATCTCGATAATTTTAAACTGTTGCAAGATAAATTGAATCATGATTTTTGTTTCACAACTGGTAGCACTGACTTCATCTGCATTGGTAATTGCATTTTATCAGTATTCATAATTTTCCAGTATTCATAATTTTCAGCATTCATACTTTCCAAATTATGAATTTTCAGTATTCATAATTTTCAAATTAGGTGCTGTATGGTAAGAATTAAACCTCTGTTAAAGGTAACAGAGACCCAAAATAACACTGTCTTCAACAAAATAAAAGCTTAATTGTTTTTCAGGATAAATCCCAGAGGAAAAAGATACTCATGATTTTTCATGACTAAGATCAGTAAACTTCTAGAAAGATACCACTGCCTATTGTTTAAACTGCCAGACTCTGGAGTCATGTCGATAGCATTCAAATCAAAGAGGTCCCTTCTTCATAGCTGTGCAACCTTGGATAGTCTCTTCTTTGTATTTCAGTTTCTTCACTGGACAGTAGGGATGATAATAGTACCACCCCAAGGATAGTTTGGGGACCAAGTCACAAAGCCTCAGCCCTGTTCCTTCTACACTGGAAATCCGAGGCTGACACACCCTTTATACCCCTGTCAAGTTTTCTTAGTGCATACAGATACAACTCCAGATCTTGGAGTGGTCCAGAAATCCCCTTATCATCCAGATTCCTCTGGCCTTACTTGGCGTGTCTCCTGCTTCCCCCAACTGTATGCCAAACCATACAGTCTTGAAACTAAGAATGTCCCAGGACTCCTGTCACCCTCCCCGTTTCCCATCATCATCACAGGGTCTCCTTTGCTCTCCGGACAGAGAGCTGCTCCCTCTCCTGACTCCCCCATGTTTCCCATAGGTGGTAGGAAATGATGTGACCATATAACCACACAGTTCCCTGTACTAGAAATTGGCTCCCTATTTATAGGAGCTGGAAGATATAGGTCTAAGTCCCTAAGAAGTTGAAGGAGGGGCCCAGTATTTAAATAAATGAAAGAACACATTATTTCACAAATATTTGGCAACAGGTAAGAGAATGAAAGAACTTAAAGTACACTTTCCCAAGCTGTACACTCTATAAAACAAAACAAATACACACCATAAAATTCAATGAGGATATTCTCTTTCCAAAATAGAAAGAATGTCTTATAGCCAAGTTTTATTACTTGCATTGTTGTGCAGCTCTTAACCCTTCAGTCAATGATGGACGGCATAGATGGTGGGCCTAATAGGCTGCACCAGATCGGCCAGGTGTGCAGTAGGCTAGACCACATAGGTGTGAGAAATTACATTCTATGAAGTTTGCATGATGACAAAATTGTCTCGTGATGCACTTATCAGAATGTTCTCTGTTGTTAGCAACACAGGGCTGTAGTGTGACCCAAACACAGAAGGTAAGCCCTTTAGAACATTTCAAGGTGTACCTTTCTGATCTGTAGTCGGAAGGTGTATATTTAAGCCATAATAGCAGCTCACACTTATTGAGCCATAGTCCACGCCTGCATTGTGATAATTCCTCACTTAACTCATGACAACCAAGATGCAGATACTACTACTCCAATTCTTCCACTGAGAAACTTAGAATGCGGAGAAGGTAAGCAGTTGAACCAGGCTGGGAACTCAGGCATCTGATGCAGTGTTTTAGCTATCACTGCCCATCAAAGGAGCGTCAGTACACAAGTAGATGGGAGTGAGACAAATTTATTCTACAGGAAAAAAGTATTATGCCCAACATGAAGCAGTAACAAAAAAAAAAAAAAAAAACCAAAACCAAAAAACCTTGCAATCTACCTGTGAAAGGGACTTTCAAGCTGACTGAACTGAAACCATTGTGTGCCTGAAACTTCATCCAACTGAACTTTTAACAACAACAAAAACACAACTCTTCACTGACTGGCAACAACCAGTTTCCAGTTAGACTGGACCTTCTCCAAGAGTTGTGAAAAGATTTTTTTTTTCTTTTTCTTCTCTCCATAGTAACCAAGGTCAGTTTGACAAAGAGCCAATTGATCTCTAAGAAATAAAATCTATAACCAGTCCTAATTCTTGGTAAACAACTTCTGCAATCTCATCCTTCTTTCTTCCTCTTTTATTCTTTAAAGGACCTGTAAACACAAAGACCCCAGCAGAACAAATTGGGGCTAATACCTGAGTTTGTGCAAGTTTAGATTTGCATACCAAAGACCCCCAAAACATAGCACTATTTAACGTTAGCCTCATTGTGTTTTTCTCAAACAGCAGACCTCCCCACCAATGGGGCCAGACTGTTGTCAAGTTGTATTTAAGAGCCTTTGCTCCAGGCCTCCTCTGTTCCCCCAGTGTGGTCCAGACTGGGCGGTTGGGAAGCAGTGCGCACAGTGGAAGGCTTTGGGGGCAGCTGACCTGAGTTCAAATCCCAGTTCCTCCTCTGACTGTAAACTTGAACAATCAATTTCTCACCAGGTTTCCCAACAGTGAAAGAGGGAAGATATTGCTCTCCTCAAGAGAGGTCATGAGAACTAAATTAAATTATCAGACACATAAAGAACCCAGAACATAATGTGCATTCTATAAATGGTGGCTTCCTCTTCCTTCTCCAAAGCAACAGGAAAAAATGCAGGATGGCTATAAATTATCAAAAATAAACAAGTCAGTTGTTCTAATTTAGCTACAATTGACCTGAGAATCATAAGCCAAGGGTCACCATCCAGGGAAAGCAAAACCGGTTTGCTCTGCACACCAGTCTCTCCAGTTTTGCTCTTAACCACAAATGGCAAATTAGTTTAATTCCAGGAGAACCAAATTCTACCCACTTTCCAAATACATGTGAGTGCCAAACATAAGAGAGTAATCAATTAGAAAGCGAGCTAACCTCGGAGTCAGTTTGTTTAAAAAAAAAGAAAGCTAAGCTTTTGCGTCCCAGAAACCACTCTGCTGAAGCCAGCAGAAATTCCCGGCATTTAGCCTGCCCGCACCCCAGCGCTCTCCCAGTTAAGGCAAGACCCCTGATTGAGCTTTTAAGAAGTTGGAGGCATTAGTTGTTGGAGACAGATGAGGAGATTTTATCAATCAGACATGAGGCCCGTGGGGGTATTAAGCACTCCTGCCCTATTTCTAATGAGAAAGAAGCCAGTTAAGCCGCCCTGGTGAAAAGGGATCGAAGCGCCTCCATGGCGGGTCTGCTTGCCTGCTGGCCCCTGTGGGGCCTGTCCCGAGCCCGCGCTGCAGGCGTTCCCATCCTGCGTGGAAGCACAGCTTTCTCCCAAGTGTAAAACAGCCAAGACGGCACACTCACCTAAAGTGAAGAGTCCTTATTTTATGTTTCCCCCTACATCCAAGACCTGGCCCTTCGTGACCTCAGAGACCAAAACACCCACAGGGAAGCCAGCTCATGGTGTAAGTTATAGCGTGTCCCCCCAGCTGCACCGCCCGTCACCCGGCTTTGCAGGAGCATCAAGCCCATAGGTCCTCACTCAGGCAGAGTCCCGGGGCAGCGGGGCAGGCTGGGGCTCCTGCCAGCAACTAGTGCCCCACCTGCCAGCGGGTCACTCACACTTGGACTCAGAACAACCCTATAAAGCAAAATGAGATCATGCCTATGTCACAGGTGTGACAGTATTAGTGTGGGGTTAGAGTAGTGGTTGGAGTCAGGCCTGCCTTGGAATCCACCCCTGCCACTGGCCAGATGGTCCTGGGTGAGTTTACTAAGCCTCCTTCAGCCACACACACAGAGCTGCCCAGGTCAGAGAGATTTTGCACAGATTAAATAAGATAATGGATAAAAAGTATTTAGCACAATACCTAGCACTTAGTCCATACTCAAAAAATCATAGATATAACTATTAAAGGTTTAAAAAGTGAAACAATGCACCCAAAATGTTGTGAGAAGTGGGATTCACATCATACCTGACTGCCTCTAACCCCAGACTCTTAAAATAATTTTATGCAATGTTTGATGTATTCATAAGGGCACATGCAATACAACAAAATGAACAAACACTGGTGAATCCACCACCCAGCTAAAGAAGTAACTTACCCCATGCCCTGAATTATGCTTATTGTAATATTTTTAATTAAAAAAATAACTTTATCATATATAAAATCATATAGGATCTATATGATTAAATATTTCACATATAATCTACAATATGTTGTTTGATTTTGCTTTTAGAGCTTTCAAAAACTACTGAATATTAACATACTTTAGCTTTCTGACACTTGTTTTGTTCACTCAACGTTATGTTTTCTGAGATTCAGCCCAGTGGCTGCATGGTCTAATAGTCATGGCCTATTTATTCTCATTCCTGTAGAATATTCAAATATGCAAATTCCACCAGCTACTTATCTAGCTTTCTGTGGATGGACATGTGAGTTGTTTCTAGTTTGTTTTTGTTTTCTATTTTCATTCATGCTGCTGTGAGTGTCTTCATTTACAGTCTTATAAATGTCTTCAAGTTCACCCATGAAGAGCCTCTCTGGGTATATATGCAGGAATAGAACTGTTGGGTTGTCAAGACTTTGCTTGGGTAAACTTGGTTGTTCGACTTGACTGCACAACCCAAAAACTATTCTCCGAATAGAGCATCGATTTATATAGTTCACTGGCTCTGCAGGAGAATCCTGATTTGTCCTCAGGCTCCCCAACACGTCCAGACAGCATAATTTTTGACAATTGGAAAGATGTAAATTGTACAGCTCAGTTGTTTTTCCCTTTTTTTTTTTTTGCCAAAGGAAATTAAGGATTTGTGAAAGATGAAATAAAATGACTTCTCCGAAATCCCACCATTCAAAGAGAACTTGAACTTCAAGATGGCGAATATCCTGAGCGTAAGGTTTCTTACATGCTGAGTGGCTATGACAACACTCTCAGACAAGTTGACAAGAAGACCTGTGGATGTGAACCCCTGGAGCGAAGACCTGAATGAAGACAGTGAGGGAGCAAACTAAGGGCCAGGCACGCAAAGACACCTATGGAAAGGGTGTCCCAATATTAGGAATAGAAGGTCGGTGTGGTTAGAGCATCATGATGGAAAGAGGAAGAATTCGGGTCAGAGAGGTAACAAGCAGGAAGGTTACAGATGGCCTTAACGCGAGTATGAGTCTCTTGGCTTTGATTCTGCATCAGGTGGAAAGCCATTGGAGAAGAGCAGAGGTGGGACACAGCCTGCCCTATTTTATTTTATTTTTCACAGACTAACTCAGAAATATTATTAGGTGTCACTTTTGCAGTGTCATTTCTATAATTTGGCTATAAAACATTTATTTTTATTAGCAGGCAACTATAAATCAGAGACACTCTGAAGGGGATGGGGAGGGAGAGAGATCAAAACAAGAGAGGGAACACAAGGGACTGTGGTGATGGTGCACGGGTGAATTGGTGGTGGGAATTTTACACCTGAGAGGAGAAAGTATACATTGTACAAAAATTAACAATGATGTAAAAATATATATATTTATAAATTAAAAAATAAAAAAATATTTTATTTTATTGAGGTAATATTGTTTACAGCACTGTATGATTCAGAGGGACAGGATTAGACCTCTTCAGATGTTCGTTACCAATCATTCACATCACCAAGGCTCACATAGTCCTCCACCACAGTTCACTGGGCCCCTTCCCCACATTGCTCTCTACCTTCCTCCACCCCTTCAGGGAGCTTTCATCTTATTGACAGATTTTATTGGTTTGGTTTTGACTGACCTTTTGTTTTATTTGTTTTCCACATGTGAGACCATGTGATAGTTGTCTCTTATGTTTTATTTTGCTTAGCATGATCCTTTCTTTCCAGTTCTATCCACATTGTCATAAATGGCAATAGTTCATTTTTTATTGCTAAGTAGTATTCCATTGTGTATATAAACCACACATTTTAATTATTATCTATCATTGGGCACTTAGGTTGTTTCCATAGTGTGGCTACTGTAAATAGCGCAGCAGTGAACAAAGGAGTGCATTTATTCCTTCAAATTAGAATTTTTGCATTCTTCAGGTAGATACCTAAGAGCAGAAATGCTGAGTCATATGGTAGATCTATTTTTAATATTTTAACACTTTGTGGTCCGTTCACGTATTAGTATGTGTTTTTGTCACCAGTATCAGGTGGCTGCTCACGTATTAATACGTGTTCATCTAGTCTCCGGTTTTTCACGCCATGGTGGATTTATTTGGAACTATTAGGAGCTATTTCTTTGATCATATGCAGTCTAGAAGCTTTACACATTGTTTCGGTGAAAGTGTAAGTAAGGTGTTTTATGAGAGATATTACAGTTTTTTAATATCCAGTAGTTCCGGAGTTGTGTGTGTTTTATTGAATGCTTACACCATTCATGCGGTGGCACAGAAAATGGCCGGCCCAAGGGCTGGTAAATTTAAAGAGCACCGGCACACAAAGTGTTACGGAAACGCCATACTGTTTTCCATAGGGGCTGGAACAATCCACATTTCCACCAACGGTGTAAGAGGGTTCCTTTTTCTCCACACCCTCACCAATACTTGTTATTCTGTTCTTTTTGATATGGGCCATTATCACTGGTATGAGGTGGTGTCCCACTGTTATTTTGATTTGCATTTCCATGATCATAGGTGATAATGAGCACTTCCTCATGTGCCTCTTGGCCATCTGTATGTCTTCTTTGGAGAAGTGTCTATTAGCCTATTTTTGATTGGGTTATTTGTTTCTTTTGTTGAGTTGCATGAGCTCGCTGTAGATCTTGGATATCAGCCCTCTATCAGATGTGTAATGTGGAAATATTTTCTCCCATTCAGTAGGATGTCGTTTTGTTTTAGTGATAGTTTATTTTGCTGTGCAGAAGCTTTTTAGTTTGATATTGTCCCATTTGTTTATATTCTCTTTTGTTTCTCTTGCCCTTGGAGATGAATCCACAAAGATATCACTGCAGCCAATGTTGTGGAGTATTTTGCCTCTGTTTTCTTCTATGTATTTTATGGTTTCAGGTCTTACATCCATGTCTTTAATCCATTTGAGTTCATTTTTATGTGAGATGTGAGTGATGGTCTTTGTTTTGCACGTCAATCTGTTTTATTTTAAAAGGCAAATTCTAGCAACATTGTTGAGAATACATGGCTGTTGGGCAAGGGCAGAAGCAAGGAGAACTGGCAAGATAATCCAGGAGAGCTATGACAGAAGCTGGGAAAGAGGTTTGGGGGAGATGTGAGAAGTCTTGGGGAGCTCGGTGTCATTTGGAGCTCTTCAGAAGTGAAATCCACCATGAATGCAGGTGGACTTGATTGCACACTTTTCTAGGTCACACCCGCTCGTTACTCCAGGAAACTCTCCCGTGCAGATCCCGTGCATAGAATTTGGTTAAAGTCAGTTTAGGAAAAACCAATAATGTGTTTGGCTTTTAATTTAATTCAACCCCTTTGTTGGTCACTGTCTTAAAGGACAAACCATGCAGATACCCACTTTAGTTTCCGCTCGAATTTCTCCAAAGCAGGAGCACACCTTCTCTCTAGGCAAACCCTCTTTACTTCTCACCTCCTTTTCCTTGGAGTGCCAGATGAGCTCTTTGTAGATTTCATGAGGATGCACTAAAGTTGTGGGGAACTGTGAATATTGAGTCCTTGGACTGCCAACCGACACAGCCAGCCATGCAGCCAGTGGGCCACACCGCGAAGGCCCTGCAGGCCTGGGCCACCGGCCAGGAGCAGGTTGTGGAGTTAGCAGCTAAGCGAGGGCAGATTGCTGGAGTTTGGTCAAGAGAACAGATGTGCATTATGGGCCAATCTGACCGCAGAGAAACATTTCCCTGTACCTTTTTTAAAGGTGCACAATTGCCTCTTTAAGCCAAAGCAATTTGACACACATTACCTTGTTCATAAACAGAAAGAAAAAGAGCCCTTCCTCCCTGCGGGTACAAAAACAAAGGGTAGAACAGGAAGCCGAGGACCTCAGAAATGCTGCAGCGCAGCTTCAGGAAACAAATACCCATGGAAAGGACTCAACAGCTTATTAATGGCCTGGATGTTACCACACCCAAGCCAGAAGCAAGAAGCTATTGATCATCTGTTCATTCCTCATTTCAAGGCAAGAGTTGGGCTCTCTTTACACAGGGACACAGACCTTCCATTCTATTAAAAGGAAAGCCCGCCTGCAGACCTTTCTCTCACTTGTCCAACACCTACTCAGAATCTGTTCTTCATGATGCCTGCTACTTCTAGTAATTACAAGGAATCCCAAGAAAGTGGCAGTATCTTTGTTCTTAAGACACTTAAAATAGAGCTGGGAGACCAGATGTCCATTAAGTGAAATGCCCAAAGAAGTAGAGAGAGAGAGAAAAGGCTTCATTAATAGATCACTTCCCACTTCTTATATAGCCCTTCCACTCTGCCTGGAATGTTCTACCCCCATCCAACACTTCCACTGACCTTCTGCCATCCCCTGCCGTCCACCTGGTGAGCATCATCTTCTCTTTTAAGACTGAACTCAGATGTCAGTTCTGGGTGAAAACTCCCCTATACAGGCCCCCTTCCCTGTCCCCTCCCTGCCCTGGGGGCACTTAACACTCAGAGTCCTCTCCACTTATGTGACTTCCTCCCCAAACCATTCAAAGTGCCTGGCACAAAATGTGTGCTCAATTAATACTAATGTGCATGAAATCAAAGTTCAGACTTCAATTTATCTAAAGAATTTTTAGGGAGGTACAAGAGAGTACAAAAGGATGAGAGAAAATATAAACAAAGACAATGGAAGCAAACTGAATGAGAACAGCTATTATGATGTGAGACATCAGGTCAAAAGCTTTCATGATATAAGGGAAGGAAAAACATGCTAGAGCTACTCAAACTGTAACACCAAAAGAAGAAAAAGAGGTTGATTTTTAGATACACTAAAATTTTCCTGGGGGAAATAATAAGATCTGGAAATGGAAATGAGGCCTGAGTCAGCAAGGTGGTGGGGGCTTGTGGGAGGTGGCAGGGAAGGTGAGATCAAGGAGAAATGGGAGGTGTGGCAAATGTGGGAAGGCTTTGAAGCAGGTAACGAAAATAGGTTCAGAGAGGAAGGAGGAGAGAGACACTGTGGAGCAGGATTATAAATATCTCGACATTTACAGCCACTCTAGACTTTGGTAGGAATATCTTGTATGTAAAAAAAAAAAATTAATAGCCAACACTATAGAAAAGGGGTTTGAAGCCTAAATCTCAAGTGGTGACTCTTAGGAGGAAAAAGTGATTGTGACTTATCAGTTTTGCCCAGAGAGACCGTATACTCATCCATTCATTCTGTGAACAAAGTTTTTAGCAGCAACATGTGCAAGATACTGTGCCATGTGCTATGAGGGAGGAGATAAAACTTGCATCTGCCTGTCTCCATGTTGTCAGTCCTCATAGCCAAATATGGGCTATCAAATACACTTTACCAACATGCACTACAAGTAAGAAAGAAATGCTGTAGGTCAAATTCTATGCAAGTCCAGTGGAACGTGAGTTTCCAAGAAGGGATTTTAGGATAGGTTTCATAGAGGAAGCATCACTTGGGCTGGACTCTGATGATGGTAGAAGTATGAAGAAAGCTTGGATGAGGTTTTGCACATAGTAAGAAGTACATAGGAGTCTGCTGTTAATATTCTAATTCAAGACCCTGTAATTGTAATTCCTCAAGGCAGTGTTATGGCTTTGTTCATACCATTCTACTGAAAATGCGCTCCTCCTCCCAAACCTCTATGTCACCCATCAATTCCTTAATTATCTTACAAGATCATCTCCTCTCTGAAAACACTTCCTGACCCCCTGGATGGCATTTGCTGCCTTACCATTACTGTCCGCCGAGTCACACACATGATACCCCATCAGGGGCTGGTGTGCTATGGGATTGCCAAGCACCTTGAGCAGAAACAAGGGCTTGGGACAGATCTTTGAAAACAGTCTGTATTTTGGAGATAATACAAAGAAAAACAAAAGCAGATGTAATCCCAGGAAGAAGCCCTGCTTGCCCAGGCGGTAGTCAAAGAAGGTGAACTTGAACATCTCTTACCCATTGTATCAGAGGAAAACAGCTCCTCTATTTTTATGGTGCCATCAAGCAAGTGGAGCAGATCTCCACTGCAAAGATCCTTGCACCTGAACACACAACCCTCCAACATACTAATAATCTATGGTGTAAGGACAGTGTTTTTATGCTTTTGCCTATGGACCAACTGGGTCTATTCCATCCTCCCCAGACAGGGGTGAAGGAAATATTGATCCTCAGGGACCTTCATCTATTCCATAAACACATCCAAATCACCCGTGGACTCTCCCCCTTTCCCTGGTATAGACTAGAGACCAGGTGAAGGAGGAGATCCTTTGTTTAAGGAACCCACAAAGGAAGAATTAAATCTATTGTTTCACATGCTAAGATACCAAGAAGTCACACAGTTTAGGGTATGCATCTATTTTTCTAAAACACGTGTCATACAAGAAGCCATTTGCCCTGCAAGCAAAACCAAAAAAATCACCCCGTCAACTTACCAAATTCTAAATGTTTCAATTCACAGCAAATCCCTCCTCCCCTACAACCTTTGGGACTCCTCCTCCAGGAAGCATGCAGTGCACCCAGGCTTTGCTCTCTGTGTGAGTGTTCCACAGAGCGCTGCGGGCTCCCCTTCCACAGCACTCTGGCATTTTAATCTCGTTTTGGCGAGGAGGCATGTGCCCAAAAGCTATTCCAGAGCCTTGTTTATCATAGATGTCAGCAGCCTATTACGCAACACACTTTATTTGTCAATGAAATATAATGCCTAAGGCCAAAATATATGTATGTTTACTTCTAAGCTCTTGGCCATTTCATCAAACAGTCAAAAAAAGAGGTGTATTTTCATCAGATACATTTCTTAAGCCAGTGTGGAAATTCCCTTCCCTTCCCCTGGCTCTGGTGGGAGACCAATCTGTTCTACCCACTATACAACTGTGAAATTGTAGAAGGAGAAAAGAGACAGCACATTTAGTATGATTTTGCAGTGCTATGTAGATAAATGGTCAGTATCCTACTTCTCCTGGGCCTCAGGACAGGAAAAGACCTCAATAACTTGGTATCAAATAACTCCTTCAAGGATTGTAAGTGAACTCTTCCTCTCCTATTCTTTCTTACTTAGGTGATGAATGTATCACTAGTTTTCAGAACCTTCGATCACCATGAGAACAATGGTCAAGATATGAAGGGTTTTTAGTGGCTAATATTTTTCTGTTTTATTGTATGAGAAAATCTGGTTAAGAAACTCATTCATATACTTTGAATCCTTGACAAAAACAAATGCTATTACTTATTCAAATTCTTGTAACTAGTTTTACTTGCCTAGTTTTTAATTTTTAATCAATTTTATTGAGGTGTAGTTACATACGATAGACTACCTCCATTTTAAGTATTTAGCTTAATGATTTTGGTAAATGTATACACCCATCATGTAACAACCACCCAATTTAAAAAACAAACCTCCTGAAAATTTTTCGTATATGCTATTGCAGTCTGTCTCCCTGACACCCAAGCCTCAGACACCCCACTCTGCTCTCTGTCACTGTAGGCCAGTTTGGCTGGTTCTGTGATTAAGTAGAAAGGAAATCACACATTGTGTCGTCTTTGGGCACCTTTCTCTCAGTACAATGTAAGATTCATCCATGTTGGCTTGAGTATCAGTAGTTCTTTCCTTGTTATTGCTGAATTGTTTCCTTGTTATTGCCTGGAGATTCTGAGATTCTGTAACTTGTTTATCCACTCAATAGTTGATGGCCATTTGGGCTGTTTCCAGTTTTTAACTATTATGAATAAAGCTACCATGAAAGCTTTTCCATGATTTTGTGTGTGTGTGTGTGTGTGTACATATATATATATATATATATATATATGTATATATGTACATATGTGTGTATATATATATATGTACACACACACACACACACACACACACACACACATATATATACTTTTATTTCTTTTGGTTAATTCCCTGGGAATTGTCCAATAATATAGTAATGGTATAATTGACATTATAAGTTACTGCTAGTGGGGTCATTTTACATTCCCACAGTGTATGAGATTTCCAGTTGCCCCACAAACTCACCAACACTTAATATTGTCAATTTTTTTAAATTTTAACTAATCTCTTGGGTATGTAGTGACATCAATGATACTGCTATCCATTTCCCTGACAGCTAAAGATATTGAATAGATTTTAATGTGTGTTCTGGTTCTTCATATAATTTCTTTTGTGATATTTCTGTTCATTTTTTTTTTTGCTTATTTTTAAAAACTTAGTTGCTTTTCTTATTACTGAATTATAAAGATGTATTTTGGATACCAGGATTATTTGTCAATATATGTTTTGTAAACATATTCAATCTTTTATATTTCTTTCGAAGGATAATTTTTTAATTTTAATCAAGTCAATTTTATCTTTTACCTGTGATCAGTGTTATCTGTGTCCTAAGAAAACTTTATCTAAGATCAAGTCATGAAGATTTCCACCTTTCTTTTCTTTTGTAAGTTTTATAATTTCAGTTTTTACATGTAATTCTCTGAATCATTTCAATTAACTTTTCTCTGTGATGTAGGATAAAGGTCAGAATTCAGCTTTTCCATATAAATGTCCATTTGTTTCACCACCATTTACTGAAAAAGTATCCTCTTCTAAATGAACTGCTTCAACACTCAACTGACCAAAATTACGTTGACTTAGCTCATTGGTTTTTTTAAATCAAATATTAAACTGCAAAATTAGTAAATTTTAAAAATGAAGTCCAATCTATTGAAGAAGGATCAAAAAGCAGTTCTGAAAGAAACTGTCCACTATATATGCGTGTGTGAGTGTGTATGTGTGTGAATGTGTGTGTGTGTCTGTTTTTGTTTTCCCTACCAGCTAAGAGCCCTCAGAGACCAGAGACTGAGCCTGAGACATAATAGTCTCCCAGTACATGTCTGTTGAGTGAATGAATGTTGTCTACTTGTTAAAGGAGCACCATAAAATGAAACAGCTTTGTGGCTAGTGCTACCTTCTTTCTCGGAATAAATGGCCTTAAAATTACTCATATCCACCAGAGTCTCTCCAAGCAATAAATGAACAGCAACCTGGACTAGAACTAAGAGGTTCTCACCGCCCGTCAGTGAGGGCAAAATCTCACTAAGAGGCTCCTGCATGAGTTCCTATCTGGCTCCACTAATATACTTTCTGTGCCTCAGTTTCCTGATGTGTATTTAGTACATTATTGAAGAATAATGAGCTAATGCCTCCACAGTCTGAAACAAACAAACAAAAAACCATTCCTATCACTCAAGTTGTTTTCAGTTCTCCAGAAAGTAAGAGAAAGCAGGCAACTGACTCGCCACCCTCAGTCCCTGTAGGTCCCTGCTGCAAGGTCTACATTCTTGTCCAGATGGGCCATCTGAACCTCTCTGATCTGCTTCAGAACCTGGTGGGTGGTGGCTGCCTCTATGACAACACCCAGGTGGGAGGGCCCCACAGGCCCACTGCTCACATCTCCTCTCAGGAAAACTGTTTCTAGTCTGAGGATGGAAGTCTATCTCTCTTCCTCCTTCTCCCATTTTCTCTTCACCCTGCACCTCTACACACTAATCACATTTTTCCCCTTAGGCCATCAGCACAGCTGACGAGTTGCTTGAAAAGGAAGGCAGAGTGGAGAGAGAAGCGTCAGAAGCTCAGAGGAAAAAAGAGAGAAGTTAAGAGAACAAAAGGTCTCAGTAAGATAAAGTCTCTGGAACATTGTGGTCAATTAATATTGTGGTTAACACTGCTGTTGCTATATTATTACTATTGAGGGGTGAGCTGGAAAAGTGGAACCCTGGTTTCTGATAGGAATTAGAATGAGGCCTTACTACCAAGCTGGCCACAGGGGGCTGTCTTCCTCTCCCTGCTGTTCATGGAGTGCCAGCCAATTTTCAACTCATGTGACCAAGCTTCCATCCAAGATAATTTGAATTAATTTTGTGCATGGAAATTTGGTGAGTGGCGGTGCCAAATATTTAACTGAAATCAAGATGCAAACTTCCCTTCATCTACTCATTTTGTAAATCCTGTCAAAAATAAAATAAAAGCCATTAAGCTTGTCTGGCAACATTTGTCCTTTATGCAGCAAGCTATTCACGTTCCTGATTCCCCTCTCCTCTGTTTGCCTGCCCTCCTCCAATATTTATTCTGTTATATTTATGGTCCCTGGGCAGCCCAGACATACTGTCAGTTCTACTGATTTTGCCAAGTCTAAGATTCCTTTTAGGGACTTATTTTATTTAAAGAGCACCCCATTAATGGGTTTAATGGCCTTTCAATCACTTAGTATGCATTGTCAATGAGAGAGAATCGATTTTCTGAGAATTCCTGTTCTGGGAGGAAAATAAACAGCCCTTCCGTCCCATTGCAATTTGGCCAATGAACAGATGATGCGGAACTGGTGTCCCGGTTCACAAGCAGGGCTTCAAGGGAGGGGCTGGGCCAGCACCACACTCAGTAGCACCCGCTCCGCTCCTTCCTTTCTGCACTCCCTTTCTCTGTTGGGATTGCAACCTGCTGGGCTGTGGAGACACAGGTTGATTGTTGCTCTCACAAAAGACCTACTCCCAGGCTCAGGCAACCCTCTTCCAGGAATAATCAAAACCAGACCCTTGGGGCACTGGCGGATCATCTCAGTCCACAGTAACAGATGGGAAAGAAGGACTACCATTCCAGTGTCCCCCAAGTACTGACTTTTTAGAATGGCATTGTACCTCCACAGTCCTAAGTTCTAGAACTGCAGCAATGATCAAACACATAAACTCCCAAAGGGGTAACTTCTAATTAGCTAGATTCTCACTGGAGTCCTTCTCATTCTATAAATATCTGTTGACAGCTTCCTATGTATAAGACACGTGTACGAGCTTGGCACCACGGGAGATACATGCAGGGACATAACAAGAGTAAGAAGCAGTCTCAATAGAACAAATTAATGGTTACAAGAAGGAAGGGGGTAGCTGGCTATGCTGGGCTAAAGGGGTCAATTGTATGGTGAAGGAGGGAACTGGAACTTTCGTGGTGAAACTAATATAGCATATACCGATGTAGTGTTGCAGACCTGAAATCCAAATAATGTTATAATCCAATGTGACATCGACAAAAAATAATTGAAAGCAGGCGCAGCCTTCACCCAGGGTTTTTCTCTTCCAAGTTAGACTCTCCTTCAGGTGACTTACCTACAATTCTTTTCTCCTTCTCCCCCTCTTCTCTCTCCTTCCCTTCCTTCCTGTTCTACCCTTCCTGATCTCTTCAGTCCTTCCCCTGGAATCTTGCATTAGATCCCCACAATCTACCTACACCAGTCCACACAATCCTCATCACAATGTTACATACATACTGTTGTGTCATTACAACCCCCATTTCACAGAGAGGGAAACCAAGTTTTAGGTAGTCAGCAGTGGAGTCAGAGCCCTCTGACTTGACCACCTTCCTCATAAGCCCTACGTCGACTTTGTCTTCTCCTGTTCTTTTAGGGACTTTGCTCCCCAAGGGAGTTCTGAAAAGCTGGTACCCACTATGCTAAGTTACATGAAACAGCTTACTGATACCTAGCAGTTAGCATAATAATATTAATAATAATAGCTACCACCTATACAAGGTCCATCTTGTACCCAACACCTCAATTTATCTTTTTTTCATTAAATCTTCACTATTATTACCTCAAGAGATAGAGAAATATACACCATGAGGTTAAGGGACTTGCCCAAAACATCATAATTATGAAGTAATAACAATAATGAAATTGTTTTCATTGACTGAAGTCTTATTATATGATAATCACTGGGCTGAGGTTTTAATATCTAGATATTTTTTAATCCTAACAAAATACATATGATTATTTGTAATTTACAGATGAGGAAACTGAGGCTTGTATAGTTAAGATTATTGGCCCAAGACTGTCCAGCCCAGAGTGGCAGAGTAAGCATTTGACCTAGATGGCCTTGGGCCATGTTTGTAACAACAACACAGCCTCGAAGCTCACATTCTTCATGTTGCATCAAAGCCACCTCTGTCCTCCCCCAAAGCCCTTTGGAAACTGGCCCATAAGTTTTCCCAAATCAGTCGTTGAATAGAAACTGAAGAGACGTCAGGTTTTGTGGCAGAGCTGTCTCTTAACAAGCTCCTACCCTGCACTGGAATCTCATTTGCATTTGTCCTTCTGCAGTAGTTTCCAATTCCCAGGCAGAACACAATTTAACTGTAAAATTCGCCTTAACTAGGCAGCTGTCTGCTGCAGTCAGGCACCAGGCTCAGGTGCGACTCCCAGTAGGCTCTCTTGAATCAGCGTGCCAGCCTCTGTAAAGCAATATAAAGTTACCTCTGAGAAATTAGATGCCACTTGGAAGAGGCACAGGCTGCCATGCCCGCCTGTTGTCAGCTAGAGCAGCGCTGGGAGTGCCAATCATGACTCATTACTCCAGGACTTCTCTCCTGAAGGCTTTCCTGACGTGCTGGAGAACGGCGCGGGGAAGGCTACCGAGCATCCTGCGCTTGGAGCGTTAACCTGACGTGGTTTTGTGGAAGGGAGGGGCTGTGGGTTTCATTGGTCTCCCTTCACCAAAATGTCAACGAGCCATCAAAATGAGGCTTCCCAACATCCGAAAGGCAGGAGAACGCTCCTCAGCAAGTGTCATCTGAGCCTGGCCTGTACTCAGGACATCATGCCGGGGGATGCGAAGGTGACTCAAAAACACCACCTCGGCCTGACACAACCCTGCAACTTAGTATGCAGAGTGCCAAGGAGAGTAAGAGAACGTGCCTGCAGAAAGGTAATAACCAATGAAGTTCAAAGATATCTGCTGAGAGGCTTCATTTGAAATGGAGAGCACTGATGAGATTACTGGGAGAAAGACTACAGATCATCCTCAGCCTATGACGGGGTTCTGTCACAATAAACCATCGTAAATTTAAAATCTCTTAAGTGGATAAAATGTACTTAATACTAACCTACCAAACATCAAAGCTTAGCCTAGTCTACTTAAACATGCTCAGAACACTCACATTAGCCTACAGTTGGTCAAGATCATCTAATACAAAGTCTGTTTTATCAAAAAGCATCACAAGAGAGGCACATTTCGCTAGCCCAGGGAAAGACCACAATTCAAAGCACAACATTTGATCCGCCTACTGAATGCCAGTCACTTTCACACCATCATGACATTGAATATTCATAAATAGAAACATCATGACTCCGGGACTGTGTATAGGAAAGATGAGAAAATGCCCCAAAAGGGATTTATGCAGATGCCTAAATCTATGGGGCTGAGGAAGTGGTGAGGATGTGCTAGACAAGGAACAAGGGAGCGAGGTAATGCTCAGAGTTCCAGGAAGCAGCAATGGCGGGCAGGGGCGGGGGGCACGTCCTCAGGAGGCAGGGTGATGACACAGAAGAGGTCCTGGGACCTGGTGATGAGGAGGGTGACTACACTTAGATAACAGTACCAGCAACAGTACCAGGGTGCCCAGCAGTTCCCCAAGGAAACAAGTGGGTAGCGAGAAAAGTAACGGAAGCATATACACTGAGCTTTAGAAAAGTTTACTGATGGGAGGGAAGGGGTGGAAGTCAGCAAAGCGAGGGGCAGCTGGCCGAGAGGTGCGCTTGAAGGGCAGGGAGATTCAGGCGTGCTGTGCTGGCAGCTCCCCGGAAGGGGGACTGTGCTCCTGATGGAGCTAGCTTCTCAGGCAGGCAGAGGGACCAAGGGCCAGGGGGACAAATTCACACCAGGGAGGCGAAGCCACTGGGGCCAGGAAAGGGGACGGATGACACGGTGCAGCCACTTTGAGATAGAGAAGGGGATGTTGAGGGAACTTGCACCTGGCATCCTTGATCTTGTGATAATATAAAAAAATGACCCCCAAGTGGGATTATCCTGTTGCAATAATGTGAGGACTGTCCTAAAATGGTTGTCCTCTGAAGGAAGGGGAAAGAGTCACCGCGTTCACTTTTCATCAAGCAAATTTTCATCTTATTCTTTCTCATGGGTTTTTTAAAATTACGTTTACAATTACAGTTCTTCAACCTTCACTGTCTTTACTTCTCCTTGGGAGAAACTTTTAACCTTTATTTCAAGGATTTACTTCCACTTATTACCATCAACTCTGGAGTCCACAGGGCTAATTATCCAGTCTGGAGATTATCTGGGTCTTTCTCCATTTCCCCCCACACACTCCCTGCATCTTAGCCATTTCACTGCTCATCAACCCTTTTACCAGATGCGGACAGGCGAACCATCAGCTCATTTTATTACTTTTTTTTGGGATCTAGCCAAATATTTTAAGCTATTAATTCAAACGAAGTCAGGGGCTTTCTGAAGTTCAGTTATTTCATGCTCCTTGAATGGAACAACCACCACAATTAGTTCCAAAGTGTCCACGTGAGGGGAGAAGACACTCGGTGTCCTCCTGCCAGAATGCTGGGGAAACGCCTCTTGTGTCATGGTGTTGACTCTCTCTTTGCCCTTCACTCTGAGTCTCGCTTTCTCACGGGGGCTGTCTACTTGAAATTCTACACTTTGCATTTTCAGACGGGAGGCACCGAGAGTTGGTGCTGCTAGTACCAACAAATCGGTGGCTCTGAGGCCCCTGAAATGTGGCGCTTGGAGTCCACTGGCAGTGTGGTCAGGGTGCGCCAGTGCCCTGTGCTCCCCCTGTCTCGCTAACAGCTGGTCCCAGGGCCTGATCAGATGAGGCCTCATTTCTGTTTGCCTCTCATGAAGCTTTGAGAAGTATGTGTATTTAAAAGGCTCCATGTGTATTTAAAAGGCTCCAATACATTGTGATATTGTGTTAGTTTTCCTACATGTTACCATTTGAGAAAAATGGGCTAAGGATCTTTCTTATTATTGTGAATCTACAATCCACCCCATTGTGAATCTTCAATTATCGCAAATAAAAAGTTTAATTAAAAAGTCTCCAAGAACTTCTCACCGCTAGAACAGCAAGACCAAAACAAAACTTAATGAGTATCATACATTCAATTCCATTAAAGTAAAGTTTAAAAGGCTGGCAACATCAAATGTTGGCACAGTTGTGAAGGACAGGAAACTTTCATATACTGCTGGTGGGATACACGACCACTTTGGAAGGCAGTTTGATGATTTCTTATAAAGTTACGTATATATTTACTACATGACCTAGCAATTCTACCCCCAAGTATTGACCAGGAAATATGAAAACATATGTCCATAAAAAAGACTTGTATACAAATGAGGATAGTGCTTTACTCATAATTGCTCCAAACTAGAAATAACCTAAAGGCCAACCAACCAGTAAATGGATAAACAAATCCTAATCTATTCATACAATGGAATACTACTCAGCAATAAAAAGATTAAAACCACATACAACATGAACAGATTTCAAAAACATTGGACCAAATGATAGAATCTAGACCCAAGAATACACCCTGTATGTTTCCATTTACTGAATTCTAAAATAGGCAAAGCAATCCACACTGACAGAAGGCAGGCCTGCGGTTGCCTGGTGACATGCACCAGCAGGTGTGGCACTAGCACCGCCAAAAGGCACAATGGAACTTGTTAGGGAGACAGAAATGTTCAATGTCTTCATTATGGTGATGGTGGTGTTTCCCAGGTATATATTGCGTGTATCTTATTTTATATAGAGTATATCTAAATAAAATTGATGGGGGGGGTAGAAGAAGCCTCCTAGAATCTCTAGTTAGATCAGAAAAAACAAAATAAAATATAACAATGATTTCTTGTATTCAAAAGTTAAATTTCCTGACCTGAAATTCATCTTCAACAATGAACAGATACCCAGAGTCAACAGACTCTGGTTTAGATCAGCCTGTAAAGGAAATTCTTTCAAACTGAGGCTCCATCAATCCAGTGACTTTGTAAGTCTCTAATCTGTGAAGATGTAAGCCCCTTATGTTCCCACATTTCTCCCCTCTCTGTAGGGACTGCTCCTTAGTCTAAGATAGAAGGAACTAAACTATCCCAGTTGAGAAACTGTAAGAGGGTGGTCCTCAGGAAAAGGGAGTATCCCAGGGCCCCACCCCCACCTCAAGCCAGAGAGATCCAAGACACCTAGGACTACGAATCCCAGAATGCCATCATCACGGAAGGACTGAGGGAGGAGGTAAGGAGGGTTTTTGGGGACTTACAAACCACGCCTGTGAGGTTGGATGGGGGCTATTGTTCATGGTTGTGGATTTGCCAGAGTTTTTACTGAGTGGGCGATAAGATTCTAGCTCAGCGGAACTGGTAGGATGCATTCACCAATTTATTTTTTCTCTTTTTCTTTCCTTTTTTGTAAATAAACCCTTTTATTAATTTTATTGTGTGTGTCTGCAGTTGAGCTTTTTAAGTATCTTTGAAGTGTACAGGTGAGAACCCAGGCAGGCACCCCATTTATATCAGGGTTGCCCTGTAACAAAACCAACACTGAGAGGCTGGGGGCGTGGGGGAAGACATCCGGACCAATAGGCCAGTGATGCAGCATCAAAACTGACTTTCTACTATGGTCCCACACAAATCTTTAGGAGCATCTGGTAATTATTAAGGATGCATACAAAGTCCTCCTCTTCCTCCCCAGCTCCAGCAATCACAGAGTGCTACGCCTATCCCACCATCTCAGTTGCCTGAGAGTGGAGTCCTGGCTTGTTCTTGCAAGTTGTTCTAAACCTGGAGTTGCCATGCTATTGAATGCCAGACCACCCTAGATCCTGGCTCGTCTGCCCTGTGCTTGCAACCAGGTTCCCAGAATGCTTCACTCTGCCCATTTGCGGGAACACACCTGGGCCATCTCCCTACAGGTTACTCCCTGGAGTCAGGTCCTTGCCAAGCTGGGTTCTGATTCAGTTCTCCCATATCCCTGGCAGATCACCTGCCCATCCTGAGTGTTCTTGCCGCCATCTTCTGAGACCTTCCCAGATATATGAATCCCAGATTACTCACCATGGATGCCCACGCACCACCAAATATACTCTGCTTTTTACAGGCATTTCTTCAAGTTATTCACCAGAAGACATCCTGGTGGATCAAGTGTAAGTTCTTAGTGGACAAATTCTGAGTCACTGTAAAATCCGTCTGTTTAGGTTGCATCCAGAATCATGGAACTTTAGAGTCTGAAGGTTTTCAGAGCCCATGTGCTCCAAGCCCTTGGCCACGAATGGAATCCCTGAGAAGCGACATGGGCATCCTACATCTCCAGTAGGGGACACTCATTTTTCATGACAATCCATGCCATTAGCAGGGTAACAATGCTAAAATCTCCTTTATATGAACTTTAGATTTATCTTTTTGGAAATTCACCTATTATTTTATGAGGATCACAGAAGTCTGTCTTCTATAAATTGCAGCAGTTAATGTTTAAAGACCACAACCACAGGCTCTTCTCCCCCCTGCTTCTCACATTTTTTCTCCAGGCTCAGGGAAATGTTAATTCAATTCAATTCCGTTCCTACTGAGTTCTAGATAACATCCTGAGTGCTTGACATACAAAAATGAATAATTTATGATTTCTGCCTTCAAACAGTTTACAGACTAGAGGGCAAGATTTAGAGAATATAGAGTGGACATGCAGAGGAAAGGGCATCACCGGGTGAGAAGAGAGAGAGTAAGAAACTATTCCAGGCACTGGAAACAGTATGTGCAAAGGCTCAGTGGCATTGCTAGAGAAAGGGGAGGGGAGGGGGAACGGAAGTGTAATAAGAGCTAATTCTGGAGAGGCAAGCCAAAACCATATCACAAAGGACATTGTAGGTGAAGCTGAAGAGTTGTAAGCAAGGGAATGACATTCAGTTATAAAACAATTTACCTGACTGCTATGTACAGAACTGATCCAAAAGGAACAAAAGTGGAGACAGGGAATCCATGAGGAAGCTATCAAGCGATCCAGGGGAGAGATCCCCACGCCCTTCCCTAAGGTAATAGCAGCGGGAATGGCAAGAAGTGGACTCATTAAAAAAGTACCAAAATATTGACTCAACAAGACTTAGATGTGGGGGTACAAGAGAGAAAGAACTTCAACTCCATTTTCCTGGCTTGATTGGACATTGCCATCGTAACAAAGAAGATAGGCAACAGACAAGAAAACCCACGTGTGAAACAAGGAGCTGGGGAGTACAGCTTCACACATGTGCCTGAGTGTTTGTGGGACGCCAGCGATGATGCTGAGCTAGCACTGTCAGAGCCCAGAAGAGAGATCCGGACTGGAGATAAGGCTGTCCAAGACCCAGGCCCACCGGAGGTGACCAAAGACATGGGTGTGGACGAAGTCAGGCAGCAGATGTGTATGGCATGACGAGGATGGAGAACAGCATTTTGGGGAGAGCACAGAACAGGGAAAACAGGGAGTGGCCAGGAGGCATGAGGAAAAGCGGGATGCAATTGTTTCAAAATAAGATTTCCAAACAAGTGGCCATCCATCTTTGGTTGTTATTGTTTTGTTTTTGTCACAGCCTACTGATCAATATAAATAGTTATTGAGCCTGATTGTTCTGAGGTTTTATAAACTGGGACATAAAACCACCACCACATGCATGGTGGGTAGAAAGCTCAGATACAGGCACATAGACAAATATGGATGACCCTGTTCTGACTGTCCAAATAAAAACCTGCTGCTCCTTCTCATACCTCCCTGCCTTTGCATGTGATGGTCCCTGCAGCTGGGATTCCCTTCTCTTTTGCTGGTTATCAAAGCACTGCCTCTCAGTTCCAAATTCACCCTTCTTGTCTTCTCTGTAAAATTGCATCTGGGCCCTTTAATTGTGGGGTTTTTCTTTTTGTTTGTTTGTTTGTCTGCCAGCTGGCAAGATGCTGAGCCATGTCAGTAGAGGGTTCTGGAAAGACACTGCAGGAAGAAGAGGGGTCTGCACCCTGGTTCCCACATGCTTGCTCAGCAGGCTTCCCCAGTGCCCGGCTTTGGCAGCACAGAACAGTTGGAGCTTCCCTTGGCATCCCTCCACGGCCCTGGCACTTCTGTAGCAGAATGCCTCCCCGGAGACACTTTACCATGAACAGCTTTTCCCTGACATCCTGGGGAGACAGTGAGGTTTCTGGCACAATCCAGGTGGCAAATTTCCCACAAGTTCTACTGGCTGGCACTGAAGCATCTTCTCTGCCAATCAGGAAGGCGAGCTACGAGCCTCCACAGACATGGATTTCAGCATGGAGACAGTGACTGCTCCTTACGGTTGCTATTCTTCGGTGTTCTCTGTCTTTCTCACTAGTCTATACCTTGCTACTCCAGTCCCTGTAAGAGTAAATAACTCTTCACATTAAGTTCTTCTTGTTCAGATTACAGTGTAGTTTTGTTCTCCTGACTGGACCCAGATTGACCATCTCCCTTGTCTACCTGGTACAGTCACTGTCAATGCAAAGGGGCACGTGATCTACCTCCTCAGTGGCAAGAGGAAAGATCTCTCTAAACTTTCTCCAAGAAAAGGCCTGAGGGAGCATGGAGAGAACACGGCTCCTCATTCGGCTAGAAAAGCTTTGAAGTTAAAAAAAAAAAAAATGAAACCACCAATGATGTTGGTGAATTATTCACTAAAACACCTGCACAATCTGTTTTTTGGGGAAAGCTTTAAATTGGAGATTTCAAAATCCTAGTTCCACCATTTATCAGCTGTGTGATCCTGGACAAATTACTTAATTTCTCTGTGCTTTGATTTTCTCACTGTAAAATAGGGCTTGTGACAATAATAGTAGTTGTTGAGAGAGTGAAAAGGTGGCAGAGGGAGTTTCACAGTTTTTGGGGTCTTCACCCATGTGCTCATAATTGCAAGACCCAGCTCAATCTCAGGGTGTAGCCACAAAGTTTATTAACAAATAGGAGGCTGGGGTTCCTATAGTCACAAATGGCCAGCTATCCTACCCCCGAGAGTGTCGAGTAGTCCAAGCCAAAAGCTGCTTATGCAAAGTAGTATTGTCCCTCAAATGAGATCCTGGAGCTGGTGGCACCCAGTAAGCAGAGGGCCAGGCTCTTGCTAAGTGGGTCACCTGGGTAGTCACAGATGTCGCTACGAGGCCACACTACAGCGCATCTCTTGTGAAGCTGAAGTCTGTCTCTTCCTGAAGCTTCTTCCAAGCTGAGTCAAACCTCATCGGACGCAAGCCTTCCCAGGCAGTCTCTCTTGAACCTACTAAAGCCTTCCCAAATCCCAAGCTTTCCCAGGTAGCTCTTATCCAAACACCTCCTTCCCAGGCAGCTTTCTCTGCCCATCAAACTTCTTTAGCCTCTCCTAAGTCTCTGCTTTTATCCCTCTTTCCGGGTACCCACCTTTCCAACCTTATTAGTCCATTTTCCAAATCAGCTGTTTCCAAGACTTAATTGGTGCTGGTACAAGCTTGAACCTAATTGGTGTCAGTGGGAACTTGGACCTGTTTGATCTGTTTTCAAAACCAGCTCAGGATTCAAAACCAAAACCCCAGTAATGCATCCAATCTGCCTTGCACCAACAGGTGCAAGAGCTGGGCAGGTCCGCTCTGCTCTATCTGAATGGCACTCATGCATCTCCAAAACTGCTGCAGGTTTTTCTCTCTTCTTTCCCTAAAATCCAAACACGGCTGTACCAGGATCAGCCCTCAAAGCATCAAACCCAGCCACCATGGTGCAGTCCAGGCTGATGCAGCTCAGCAGAGGGCTGCTGCTACGTTGTGATATTTGCGTAAACATCCATACAACACCTCGAACAACATACCAGAAGTTCCAGATCACTGTTAGCAATTTCCACCAGCTAACACAGTAAGGGTTTCTGGAATGTAGTTGAAGCATGTCTTTCCAACAAGATGGTAGAGTCCACAAGTCTTTCTGCAGTCCCCCACCGTGCCAAGCACATAGTGCATATTCATTAAGTTCTTGTTGAATAAGCAAAAAAAAAAAAAATTAACTGATTAAATGTTATTGGTTGTGACTCTAAAACGTTCTTGCCACCAGTAGCCATTTGTATCTGAATCCTATGTCATGTCTCCACAAGCCTCTCAGAAGTAAGGGAAGGAACCAGGAACTGGGAGTAATTCGTCAGGACTGTCAACATGTATTTATGTTCAAGAATGTTAATTATAGATAAATAAGAAAAAATGAAAACACACCAAATGCTTAATCACAAGGGAAAAGTTGAATACATTAGGATGTAAACATTTGATATTTATGTTTTCAATACATAGTTATTAACATGAAAAAATGCCCTAATTGTAATAAGTGACAAAGCAGTAGATAAAATTGTATAATCCACATAAATCCATTTTTTAAATGTGTCTGCTTTAAGGTAGAAATAAGAGGAGACATAAAAAAAAATACCAAAGTCATTTGCAGTAGCTATTGCTAAAAATAGAAAAAACAGACCCAAAATGGAGTCATCCATGCTGCACCCCTTCACAGCCCCCTAGACTTAACATCTAATTTCATTGTAGTTTCAACCTCTCTCAAAAGTATAATCCAAACCAATCAGTCTGGAGTTTCCTAATGGGTACCCGAGAGGTTACCTGCATGATAAAATTCCCCAGCCTTCCCTGAGGGAAGGTGGCTTTACCTGAAATAATCTTTTCTTTTGCTAATAACCTTGCTACCTCCCTTCCTGTCTATAAATACCACCTTGTGTAAACCCTTGCAGCACCTACACAGGATGCTCCCCAATTCATGAATCATTTAACAGAGCCAATTAGCCCTCTAAATATATGGATTTTCTTTTTTAACACTATCTCTGATGGGTGGGATTTAGGGTGAGTTCTTTCTTCTTGATATATTTCTATATTTGCACCTGGTGCAGAAATAATAAAAAGATGAAATAGATCTGGACTATCAGCCTCACACTGGTCACATGGGGATGAAACTGTTTCCCCCAACGCATATAGACTCACTGACCAAACTGCCTCGTGGATCAGCTGCTTCCCTCGCCTCCGTACCACCCAGGCTGACACTCACCATCACCTGTCCCCACCCCACTCCCAGCCTCCCAAGGGGTCCCAAATGAGACAAGATAGCATAACTGATGCTTTGCAAACATAACTGCAACATCCAATGACTGGGAAGCACCAATGATTACCTTAATTTTTCATACTCCTTGCAGATAGCTGGCATTGGGTAAATACAGTCAACTTCCATAGACATATTTCCAGCTATTAAAAACCAAACAATTTGTGTTATCTCCTACCCTTGAGGTGCCTGATACAAGGGAAGCAAGATTGAGTACCTCACTGATAAGGATGAGCAAATATGTCTTTTGAAATAGGTTATAGAAAAAGCCCAGGCTGGAGATGTACGATATATGTTAAAATCTAGCAAAATTTGAGTAAAAGATGAGTCTCAATGTATTGAAGTGTGTATTCTAAAATATTTGTTTAATAAAAGCCACTTTATTACTCTCAAATCCAAATGGTTCTATATTGAGGTAGTGAGTATTGAATTGACTCTTGTTTTTAGGAATAGGTAAGAATGATTTATAATGATTATATCAGTCAAGTATGACTTAGTCCTTCTGATGTGTTTAAAACAACATATTCAAAATAATTTTTAAAAAGCCACTCAAGTAGGGCAATTTTAGCAATCTTATTTTTTTCTCTTAATTTGCTTACATCTACCTCTCCTCAAGGTACTCTCAAGCCAAAGACTATCTAAAGCATCATAAATTTCAAACAGCTGAGCTAAATCAATAACGTTTTATGGCACAACTTTTTTTTTGAAAAAAGGAGGAAAAAAGAGGCGTAGCTTAACTAAATGTAGCTGGAGAGAGGAACAGAAGTTATTTCTGTCTAAGCTCCTTTGTTATGGATGGAAGGATTGAGCAGAAGTTCTATTTTCATTCAAGAGGACAGTCTCACAATAGCAGGCACATCGTGGGCTGTAATCAGCTCAAGTAAGAAGAAACAGGAGAGCAGTTTAGCAGCTCTTGAAATATGTTAGGGGAGGGAACTGCTAATACCAAGGAACATTTGACTGTGAATGGAAATGCGTTACCGCTCTTAGTGTGCCATTAATTTTGTGGAAATTATTTATTTACATCACATTTACTAAATGCCCCTCTACCTCCTCTGCTTTATTCTTCTCCACAGTACATCTCACTAACATGTTATGTATTTTACTTTTTTATTATTTGTATTATCTGTCTCCCTCAATTAGCATGTAAGTTCCATAAAGGAACTGACTTTTGTTTGGGTGTGTTTTTCATTCCTTGGCTTTATGGCATGCATTTAGAATGTGCCAGTACATGGAGGCATCCCAAAAATATTTGTTGAATGTATCTGAGATATCTGTGATGAAGTACAAAGAGCACTGGACTCAGAGTCCAGAGTAAGTCGCACTCCTTGACTCACAGTGGACACGCGGCCATTTGGGGGTAGACGGATAGGTGCTTGATGGACAGACAATAGATGTATGTTATATTGGCAACCCTCCTTATCTGTAAAATGGGGACAATAACTCTTTGTGAACCTGGTTGTGACATTTCTGTTACTCAGTATCTTTTTTGGTTGCTGATGTAGAGGAAGCAGGAACAAGGCATTAAGAAGCCCAGGTGCATAAGCCAGGAAAGAAATCATTTACTCTCCTGCGGAAATAAAAGGAGACAGGAATCTAGGTGGAGTGTATGTTTTTTTTCTGTCTTGTCTTGCTGCCATGGGAAGACAGTGTTTGAACAGAGAGGCAGCCTAGTGGGGCAAGGGAGCCACCACCAGTTTCCAATGACACACAGGTGAAAAGCAGCCTTCAGTCCTCTGCAGGGGCCTCCCTGAACTGAGACGCACCCAGCTGTTAGGCACGGGGAGGGAAGTCCGTGACAGACCCTCTGCAGCTTAGTTCTGGTCATTAAGTCTCAAGCGTCGTCCAGTCTCAGCGTTCTTGTTCTTACACTTCTGCTGCTTTGCTGCAGGAGGGAAGCCTCACTGTCCTTGCTGCCTGCCCAGCGCTGGGCTTGGCTGCACACGGCTTGCTCCGAAAGGGCCGAGGGCGTCTGCGTGCAGCACCGGCTGCTTTAGAGTGGGGAGCAGGGGAAGGACACCGCTGAGCAGATCCACTGTGTGTCCTGATAGGTCAGATCGCTGACACTCTTGGAGTCGTTTCTGCCACTGGAAACCAGAGCTGAGGGGTGGTGATTAGCTAGGGTTGGAGGAGAGGACTTCAGCTCCTGGACCTTTTTGCTTGGTCACCAATCCTGGAGATGGTGTCCTGGAAACAGACGAGGGTGGAGGAACCCAAGAGAACCACAGACCAGCAGTGGGAGGAGAACTGCCCCGTCCCCCAATAGTAGCAGGAAGGTTTTGGAAGATGTTCCATAGCCCAAGGACATAGGTCCTCCGGACGAAATCTAAAACTCTGGGTTAGCCAACCAAGGTAACCTATCTGAGAAAGAAATTTTCCTCCTGCTACTGCTGTCCTGGGTTGGAGGATCTCAAAGTGTCCCAAGTGCTACGATGTGCTTAAGAAAATTACCTTGTCGCAGGATGTCAGGATGTCAGCCCCTCCTGCATTTATTGGTTCAAGAAAATATTCTCTTTCTACCAATAAAGAGGCCTTCGGGCTTGTGTGGGCCCCAGCTATTGTTATGTTGAGTGTGGATTGTTCTAGATCTCTGTTGCTGTCTATCCCATGGGAGGTGAGACACAGGCGACCTCTGGAATCAAGTCCCAGCATCAGAAGTTGTCAGGAAATGCATTTCTCCCAGAGCTCTGCAAACACAGCTCTCCTATGACTGGAGGTGATTTTCTTGCCTCTGTTCATAGGGCTGGTAAGGATGCACAGATGACCCAAACAGAAAGGAACCTAGAGCAGCATTAAGGGAGTTGGTTTCCCACCTGTAATTGACATGGTAGCTATGGCTCTTAATTTCCAATGTGCAAAATAACTGAGGCAGATCTATGGCTCAAAATATTTTCTCCATGTTTTTTGTGGTTGTCTTTCCCAGCAACATGGGACTGAATGTGTCACCTAATTTCCACATGATTACATCTTTCAGTCTCTTTGGTGTTAAAATTTTAAATCTGGGAGCACAGCTGACAATGTGGTAAATCAGCTTAGTGTGGGAGGCAAGTGAAGAGAAAGAGCAGGTGAAGTGGAAAGATCTGGAAGCATGATATACAAGCATGAATGAGTCCATCACTAACAAAGCCCACCATTCTAGCTCTGTGCCATTATGTCCAGTTGAACGGCCCATTTCCTTCAGATTCTGCCATTTGGGGTGCTCTCTTCTCCCTCTCTGCTTCTTGGATGCCTGTTTCAAGAAAATTTGTTGGGCAGAACTAGAATTTCAAATTATGTTTCTCAGATGGAGGAGAACGTCATCAACTACACCCTATCATTTTATTTCCCAGGTTTTTACATCCAGAATGGCACATACAGTTGTGCTTAAAGCCTGATCATCACACCCCCTGAGGGGCTGCACCTCTCAAATGTGAATGTCCCTTCAGGACAGAGTAGCCAAAAATATCCACCTGGGATGATGCCAGCAGAGCTTCTACACACATCTCCTTGTGAAACAAGCTGCTTCAGCATATACTTTATGACATCTTTGGGTGGGCACATTCTGCATAGAGAAGATACTGCTCCTCCTGGTACTTTCCCATTGTTGGTTCCAAGACCAATAAAACAAGGTCCCCTTCCATCTTCTGGAGAACTTAGCTCATGAGCCGATCTATGAGTCTCCGTGGGTTGGATAGGAGTAACCTGGAAATGAAGCATTTTCTGAAACTATTGGCCTTATCAGTCATTCAGTCAACCACTGCAGCCTCGGTTCCTACTGAAAAGGAGGTCCAAGAAAATGCAGGGAAGGGGTGGCAACCACCCGTGCCTTCCAGGACCACTTGGAGGAGAGGAAAAAGGCGGTTCACAGGCAGGAGTGGGGAGAGTTTGTCCACATTCCACATGAAAACAACGTTCATTTTTCTGTCCTTTATCCCTTGTATTTTCTCCTAAATCCAAGACTGAGAATTGTCTGGGTCATGTGCTCAGTTACCGCAATGGTTTGGGGACTCTGCAGGGCGTCCCGGGTTTCATCGCGGTGACACCACACACCCAAAGCAGCTACACAGGCTGCTGAGTTATGTCTTTTAAGGCAACTCCCGATTTACACCATAAGCTAAACCTGACCAGCTTTGTGAAGAATTACTGTGCTATTTCCAATCCTTCACACCGAATCTCTACGAGGAAAACAGCAAACTTCTTCGGCCCCAGACTTTCAGGTTCCCCAGCCCACCAGCAACAGTACTGCTTCTTTTCTGAGTGTCTCGGATTCACCTTTTCCTTTCTGTTTCTGCCAGGCTCTCCCAGGCACCATCACTTTTGGGCCCCACCACATTTAGATGACCATGGCTTGTCCCACTATTGCTCTACAGAAGAACTTAGTTACTCAAAGGTCTGTAAATGGACACACCCTTTGACTCATTAACTCTGTTTCTCAAATATATCATTGACTTCTTGGCTCTTCTATTCATTCTCTCACTTGTTCATCCAGTGTCTCAGGGGCCCTGCTGGCTGCTGGGGTGACACACGGATAAGCAAGCTCAGGGTCCTGCATGGAGCTTATAGTCTAAAGGTTGTTTTTCTCCTACATTCAGATTTTTTTTGACTCTTGGACAAGACATGTCTACCGTACTCTCAGAACATATGGTCACTGTGTTAAACCATAAAGTAAAAGCCAGTGACCATGCCAAACAAAAAAATGACACATGTAGACAGAATGAGAAAGAAAATGAGTCCAAGGAGAGATTTTCAAACAGTAACACACCCCAAAGCCTCAGGAGTGCGTGTATGTGGAGCACAGCCAGCAGAGGAGGAGGGGACAGCTCGCCTGTGCTCCACGGGACTCTCGTGTCCTCAGCAACCCCAGCACAAGGCAGTTCAGCCTAGTGTTCTCCTTGTCAGAAATTGTCCTGGTAAGATTTATTTGAACAGAATGTTCTGTGACTGGAAAAGTTCTAAAAACCACTAGTTATTTCAAGTTTCTATATTTAGCCTGGAAATCTGCCAGACTGGAAGATGTTTTTCCAAATCCCTTTAAATCCTCTAGCTTTTTTGTTTAATTAATGGACCTGAATGAAACCTGACATAGTCGGGGGGACAACAACACACACATAATGATCAACAACCTCTCATAGACCATGCAAATGTGCTAAAGATGAAATGCTCTAAGACAATTTTTGTACAATAGGTGAGGGGAGGGGATCTTACTTAGTAAGGAACATATCACAATAACAAAAATGGAAGCCATTTTGATAATTTGACATAAATGCTACATGGTGTCAACAATTATTTTATTCAGTATTTGCTAAGTTCTTACCATGTGCTAGATAATAATCTCTTTTTTCTAATATTCTGGCTCCTTGGACCAACAGATTTTACATCTGAACTTTCATTATTCACTTACCACCATTGTGGTGATATTTCCTTACTCTATCTGCAGGCAACTTGTACTAGTACATATTTTATTTAAATAGATTCATTTATATTTAAATGCATTTATTCTAAAAGAAAACTTTGTATCACTACCCATAAACTGAAGACCAGAAACACTTGCCAAAAATAGAAAGTAGCTGCAACAATAAATTAATAATTATGAAAATATTTTATATAAAAAACATAAATATGAAAAATATGAATATAAACAATAATGTAAGTACAGCTCATCATGTTCCCTCCCACCTCACCTCCCAGACCCTCAAACCATACCCACAAATCTCCATTCTCTTTTTTTTCCTCCTTTTTTTATTGTTATTTCTATTTTTTACATTGTGTATTCCCCTTGGGTAACCCACCACCAAGTCACCTGTGACCCATCTCTGTGGTCCCTTGTGCTCTTTTCTACCCCATTTTGAGGTTTTCTACCCCCTTATCCTCCCCTCCCTTGCTGGGTGTCTCTCTCTTGTTTGGTTCCGCTATATTCATATTATAAGTGAAACCATTCGATATTTTTCCAGTCTCTTCTAGTACCTTCCTTGCTCTAAGCGTGCTGAGAACGAATGGTTGATAATCACATTCATCTCCTACTTGTGCATATTAAAAAAATACTATTTTTCAAAAACTCTAACATTGGAACTTAACTGGAACTCTAGTCATAATACAAGAAAATTGTACCATTTAAATAAAATCACATCCATTAGGTGATCTACTAACTACTTGCTCATCAATCTGTCCCTTTGCCTGCCCACAGCCCCCAAAGAGGGAAATTTGTCCAAGAATGTCCAAAATACTTTAGGATTTAAAAATACGGTCTTTTAAGACTGTGATGACATTCTAGCAAAAGAAATATGGATCAAAAACCTCATTAACATACACCTTATTGTAATCACACCTACAGTTACATTTTCCTTCTACACACCTAGGAAAGAGAGGGAAAGTTGGACATAGGGTCTAAATGTTGACTTTATATCACTGATGATGATGTCCCTTGCATTTCCTCACTCTCACATTCCAGAATTCTTCCCTCCCTTTCTGCTCATCAGGAATTCCTCCTCCCAGGGATTTGTGAAGCCACTGTCACAGATCGGTTTACTGGAGAGTGGACTCAGGAACCACAGCTGTGAGGGAGGGAGGAGAGCAGCTTGAGGAGCAGCCTTGAGTTGTGAAATAATCACAAGAGCCTGACAGGAGCTGGGGGAACCCTCAGAGCTAGCCCAGCTAAGAGAAAAAGATTGGCTCTCTGTAGCCTCCAAAATAGCCAATCATTGGATCAAGGGAGAGGTCCTAGCCCAGGACAAAGCAGCTCTCTTTGACCAAAGGTAATTACTGGGCAGGGATTCAACTGTAAACCACCAGCAGGCAGAGCCCCTGGCAGCGAGGGAATGATACCTCAATCCTGGACAGATGCCACAGCATCCACTTGAAAAGGAAACCTTCCAGTGCCTTGCTGCTCAGCCCCTCCCAGGGAGTGGCAGCATGGAGAAGCCATTGGGTCTGATTTCCAAGCAGTTCTTTCCAGGGATGGAGACTGGAAAGGGTGAGAGGTAGGCAATATGATTGGCTGGAGGTGAGGGAGGGATGAGGGGCACTGGAGACCAGAAAATCCCACAGAGACCTTCAGATCCCCCTCCACCCTTCAGTATTCACCCTTCCTCCATAGAACAAGTGCTGGGCATTTTGATACCAACTGGGCTATCACTTTTAAGATACACCATTCAATTTCAAAGTTATTTGATTGCAGCCAAGTGACGACTCCTAAACGAGGCTGGCTTTCCAGAGAGGCAAGGACATTTGGAGGCATGAACTGGGGTGAACCTTCTAAGTGAAATCTCAAGAGTCTTCTGTTGCCAACAGTTAGCCAAACATTTGCTGAATTGCTGTCTTCCCTTACAGCCTGGGGAAATTCTATGTGGAGCTGGAGCTTCTGGTGCCAAGCCTGATAGCAAATCTGAAAAAGAGCAGCTCATGCTGCAAATTTCTTTTTTGGTCTGTTTTCTTCCCTCAAAAGTTAGCCCACACGGGTGGGTGATAAGGCCAAGGGTTACAACCGGTGGGCTTGTCTTCATCCGCTCTGCTCTCGGCAAACGCAGTGGAGCCTGGAGCACTCCCCTTCAACATCTTCTCCTATATGTGTCTAACTCAGGAAGAGGGAAGACCACCCCATGCACACTGTTTTGTGACCTCCATTCAGCTACTCAGGAGTGGGTCTCAAGGGGTCAAAACGGGAGGGAAGAGCACAGGGGACTGTGTGATGGTTCACGGGTGATGTGGGGGGGGAGAGCTATGGGGACTACCCCTGAGGGGAGAAACCAATTGCTGTACAAAAATGAACAGTGATGTAAGAAAATAAAATTAATAAAAAAAAAAAGATGGACTTCAGGCCTGGAACACTCCCTTACCAACAGATAAAGAGCCCATACTTAAGAGATAGCATGTTTTTTAAAAATTGAGATACTACTAATGTGATACCCCAATCAGGTATGTATGGCCACCATAGTGCACCCACCACCAAACCCCCCAGAGTCTACCACTCTGGTCCATCGTGTTTCCTTCCCTCTTTGGTCTTCCCCCTCTCTGGCTTCAGTAACGTTTGGGAGAGAAGATGTCTCATTCCAGGCACAGCCTGACCTGAGCTGCACTTATCACCTTGCACGGGCATCTTTCCCTGTTTCAGGCTCAAGGACTGTTTCTTTGTTCTGTGTAAGCATTTGTACATCCATGACCCCCAGTTTTGAGTATTTCAGATTCTGAAATTTGAGTATTTCAGAACGAGGTCAGGTCTCTCCACCACAGCTTGGGGCAGGTGTGCATAAATGAATCACCTGCACTGGCTGCCAGGGCACCTGTGAGCCAGGAGGGAAGTGATGCCACGTTGGAAGTGATCTTCTTCAATCTCTTCTTGGCAGGAAAAGTCACTCCATTCGGTGCTGAGCATGTGGCGTTTCCTAGGTGACGCTAAAACCAAGACACTGTGTCAGGACCTCTGCCCCTGGAGCTTGGCAGTGATGGTCCTCAATCTCTTCCATGGCCCCGGGGTCCTCCGTGAGCACACGCAAGTGTGCAGAGGGCTGCTCCACACTTAGCTGCACTCAGTGTTGGGGAGTCGCTGAGGAGACTGTTCAGGCTGAATCCCAGTACTAGCAGCAGTGTAGAACCCTTGTCGTCTCCAGTATGATTATCTGAAGTTCGTAAACATGAGGCCTGTTAAAACTGGGCTTTCTACAAATGGGACCAGAAATCTTAGGAAAGTCCAAGATAAGGTCCCACATAGGTCCCTAGTGACCTTTAGTGACAGCAGCAGGTCAGGCCACGTGACTGGAACGAACCAGCTCCTCTCGGTATGGTCTCTCCCAGATGTTAGGGTGTGCTCACTACCAAAAGGGAAACACTCCTTTGGCTACAGCTGGGTGGGCATCAACATATCCTCCAAGAAGGAGCTCGAGCAGAGCTGCTCCACGGGCAAGGGGAGGTCCATCAGCCCCTCAGGATGGATGTTTAACTAGTTACTTAAGAGCATCAGAAAAGCTCTCGGTAACTCCAGGGTTAGAGGGACAGGGCCCAGTGTAGCTCACCAAGTAGTTACAGAGCACGTACAATATACAGGTTCCAGCCACGCTAGGTCTCTGCACGTCCCCTCTACCATATGACCCAGCTATTCCACTCCTATGTATCTACCCAAAGAATGCAAAACACTAATTTAAAGGGATCTACACACTCCTATGTTCACTGCAGCACTATTTACAAGCCACATATGGAAACAACGTAAGTGCCCCAAATCCGATGAGTAGATAAAGAAGATGTGGTGTATATACACAATGGAATAGTTTTCAGTTATAAAAAGAAACGAAATCTTATCATTTGCAGCAATAGGATGGCCCTGGAGGGCATCACACTAACCAAAATTAAGTCAGAAAGTGAAAGACAAATACTGGATGATGTCACTCATAGGTGGAATATAAAGCAACAAAATGAAGAAACACACAAAACTTAACCAAAAACCCTAGAAATCTGGCTGCAGAGTTGAGGTTACCAGAGAGGCGGAGGGTGAGAGGGGGGTCAAAAGAGAGCAGAGACCTAGGAATTGGGCTACAGGATTACAGGTGCTCCGGTGGTGGGTGTGGGGAGTAGCGCATGTCTGAAGAGGAGTGAGCCTGTACTGCCAAATCCTAAAACTGTTATAAACTAATGCTACCTCAATAGAAAATAATACAATTAAATTAAAAACAAACAAACAGAATTCCGCCCATCGCTGCCCCGGTGCCACCCCACAGTTGTTTCACGTAAAGGGAACATTCAATGGCCACTTCGGCTGTGCCGGGCATCCTGCTCCTCTCCACGCTGGACCTCAATGCCCTGGGCTCCCACAGAAGGCAGGACACCTCAACTTCCACCAGCTGCTGCAGTGCCCTGAGCCCCACACGAACCCAGGAAATGCTGCCCACGAACTGGCTGCTGCACAAGCAAGGCCGAAAGATCAATCAGCCAAGGAGAGAACTAGCCCGTTTCACAAACTGGCAGTGTCACTCCCCCGAAAATGCCCTGGTATACCCCGTTTGCTTCTCTGGGCCAAACCTTTATTCGCTCTGAAAATCTGGATCACCATTTGCTCCTATGATCTGATCATTTATTTTTTAAAAAAAAATTTGTTTAACCTGGCAGGAATTTCCACTGGTAATTAAGCCCATGTCTGTAATTAATTCCCACGACTGGTATCTTTCCTCCCGCTCAGGTGCGGGCACAGCGCCCACACCGGCCTGGGCGCAGTGGTCAGACCTGCTTATGTACGGCCTATCCTTCTCCATATTTCACAGATGATGGGAGACGGCTCTGCATCTCTTCATGTTAATTCTATTTGAAATACTCCCCACCAACATCTTAGGGCTCTGCCATCTAATAAGTGCAGCCAATTTATTGATAGTAAATCTAGGACAAGACAGACTCACATTGATGTGGGCCACAGGGCATTTAAATTAAACAGGAACTCTCCAGCCATCTGTGTTTTAACTTTTTTATGCCTTGATAATAAGCCCTGTTTAGAATAATTTGCTGTGGAAACTGGGACTTCGTGACTGACAGAGAAAGGCCGGGTATAAACAACCCAAGCAGGCCCCTGAATTTGCGAGAATGTCAGGCGAATTTAGACTCATCATAAAAGAATTCTCAGTGACTGTATTTCAATATGACACTTTTATGGTTTTTTATTTTCTAGTCCATTGCAGCCCCAGAGCCCTGGCATGATTTATATAGCCTGGCAGTGCATAATCTTTTGTATAAGATATACAGGCCTCCGGAGGTTTAATTTCTTCCCTCACCGCCACTGACAGCATTTGTGCTTCCCTTCTCTTCTATTTTCATTTCTAATGAGATATTGGACTTTGCTCAGTGAGAGGTGATATTTCCACATTTGCAGCCTGACAGGCTAAATCACCAGATCTCAGTGGTGAGGATACAAACCCATTTAAACTGTGTCAAAATATTCATGGAGCCCCATTGATTTGGGCAACGGTTATTAGGAAGCTATTTGGAAAGTTCAGGTTTAATTTTTGGAGCTTTCTGCTGCAAAATCACTCAGTTACATCACAGAGAAAATGGTATCAAAAAGCATAAAGAAGAGTGAGGGGTGTGGTGTGTTGCATGTATTGTGTTGAGGTTATTTTTAGGGCAGAGATGACCTTCGTTAAAAACAAACCGCCAAAAAGTCCCACAGTGGTGCATTGGTGGATGACTGGCATGCAGCAAAGTAAGTTCTTCCTATTGAATAGAAATGAATAATATGTCAAGCTATTGAAATGTTTTTTTAAAAAAGCAACAGTGAACATAACTGACATAGGAGATTAATGCTTTGCATTGCTACACTGACTTTTACCTTGCCTTTGATCTTAAATCTAGCTGAAACTATTGCGACAGGAGTTTAGCTTCTAAGTGGGATGGGTTCAAATAGCCCTGGTTCACTTAGTATTCAGAAATGTCACAGAGGAAAATTCCCACGAATGGGAGAGGTAAATGTGGCTGCCTCTCTGAGGGGCTGCTGGGATAGAAACACAGCAAATGACCAATGGGGAGGATTTGGGAGCTCTCTGTTAGAACTCAGGAGCTGCACACACTGAAGGGACCCTTAATAGGAGCCCACTGGAACAAAGTGTTTGGGATGTCCTTGGACACAGCAAAAGATCAAAGTTCTTTGATGGGATCAAGCACATTTGACCTTTAGACAGCAAGGTCATTGGCAATAGTTGTTTGATTTATGACCTGGGACTTTATATGAAGTTTATATTTACTAGGGTTCCTGAGTTCAAATGGACCTCATTAGTTGGTGCACACAACACACATACACCCACAGGGGGAAATCGCTTTGGCAATTTGTGAGCGATAAAGTGTTTTCTGTAACACTTTACAATAAGTGGACATTAATGAATGCTAAATTACAGAGGAATTCTTATGGAACAGCATATTACATTCCCATTAATACCAAATGAGTTCATTGTGAGACATGTTATTGCAGCAAATATCACAGGAATTAGTGAGGAATTAGGAAATGCCACTGTAATTAGACCCGCGTGGTAAGAAGTGGCCACCCATTCAGATGGCAGGCTACTCACATACCAACTTTTTCAGGCCTGGCTTGAGTGAGAACTCTGGCAGCAGGAGGCTTGCAGAGTCCTCTGGTAACACAGTGCTTCTATACTGACACACTTGAGGATTTCTCATAACCCAAGATCCACAAAATCCCCAGACTGCTTTGTGTGAGTTTTCTGAAAAATGGGCCTACGTGATATGGAAATGTACCAAAATATGGTGACAAATTTAGAGAAGATATAAATGAGAAGTTCTTGGATGTGAAGACTGTTAAACAGTGGAACAAGCCACTTGAGGAGTCTTCCGGAGTGTCCCTCTCTAGGGACAAGCTGGGTTTGCAACAGGCGTCCTTGTGATCCCCTCTTCCTCTAAGTCCCAAGGACTTGACCTTGTGAAAGAAAAGAAAATTTCCAGCCCAGGAACCATTACGTTGTCTCCAGAGCAGCAGAACCGTATAGCAACCTCTCTCTTGACAGTTCCCAGCTTGCTCATGACTCACGAAGCTGCCACAAAGAACAAGTCCTCTGGGGCAGGCTCATAAACACCAAACTATAATCCAATTCGCAGGGCCCAGATTCTAGGAGGCCTGAGAATAGAAAGCCCTGTGCTGTTGCCAAACCACATTCTGACATCAGGACAGTCCGGCGGACAGAGCCCCCAGAACTGGGCCTGTGGGGTGGGAATCCCCACTCTGCTACCTCCAATTCGTCTCAATTTTCTTAAATGTAAAATGGACTGGAGACAGGGCTTCACAAGGTTGGCTGTGGGTTTTAAATAAACACTTGTAAAGTATGCAGTGTCGCCCCTGGCACCTAGCGAGGATGCCATGTGCTCTAGTATTACCAGTGAACCTTGCCTTCTCCTGCTCGTTTCTTCACCCCTCTCCTTCCTCGCTCCAGGGGCAATTCGGGTCACACCAAACACATTGGTACTGCAGACCAAAAGTAAGGTGACTTTCAAAGACTGTTTTATAAGCAGAGAAGATGGGTGAGGAATAGAGAACCAAGCTCAGCTATCTTCCCAAAAGCAAACTGCCAGAGAGCTTCTTGCAAATGAAACAGCAATTTCATCCTAATTGCTAGTCCCAAATTATGGTGGGCCATGGAGTCTACATTCCCTTGTTCTAGTTTCTGGTCTTCCTGTGTTTTACTCTTGCTGTGAATATTTTTTTCAACTACCAGCTGACATGCATGTGTTGAGACAGACTAGTCACTCAACATATTTGAGCACCTACTGAATACAGGCTCTGTGCTAGGCAAATGGCAGATAAAGGACTGAATCAGACATGAACTCTTTACTCAAAAAGCACATAATCCAGTAAATAAGACTGACACTGAATCACTGTGATCCATACTTGGGGTCCCCAAGGAAGAGCTCTCTTTATAAATACGATCGAGGCAGCAACATGCTGGGAAATGGTTAACAACGATCGTGGCAAGGGGTTGGAAGAAAGTCCCCTTTGGTTATGTGGACATAGGTTTTCTACAAATTTTACTGATTTGACGGCTACATAGCACATAATTTACAAATAAAAATAAAATAAGCAAAACTCTGTAATTCCACGTAGTCAGAAGGTTTTAGCCAATTTTTTTATGAACTTAGGGATCCATACCCATCCTAGGTAGCAAGTGATGAACGAGAACAGCTCTGACATGAATAGTGGTTGATATTTTCATTTACATTAATGAGTAGGACAAAAGTGAAAAACGAAGACACATGTCAGAACTATATTCTCTCGTCATTGACATGAGTGACTTCTTTGCTGAATCAGATTATGGTTTTTGAATACTGGAAGAATATTTCCTCCAATTTTCGTGCTAGTCACAATGTAAGAGCTGTAGACATGACACACTTTTAAGTTTAATCTGCATTATTAACATTTTCTCCATCACTTTCTTAAGTCTAGATAGTCAACAAAACAATAAATCAAGTGCTGATTTGCAGCCTTTGCTGGTCTTTGTGGTGGAAATATGTCTACCGTGGTCAATTTCAAGCTGCCAAGATGATGTGACAGAACGCGGAGCTGGGATAAGGTGCAGAGAGCCCCCCCCACTGCATAAGATTCCTACCAGTCAGATTCAGCTGAAGTCAACAGCCTCAACATAACAGCAAAGTACAGTAAAATAATTAGCAATTGGTGGGTTTTAGCAATTATTTCTGACATAATTTATCTAATTGTAGATGTTCCGTAAATTTTCTTCCCAAGCTCCCATGGGTCCTCACACATCTGCCCCATCCTCAGGGGCTGCCTGTCAGTGGGTGTCACCAGAGAGCAAAAGCAGATTTGTGGTGCTGTGCACCCACTGCTCCCATCAGTCCCTGCCTGGATGGCCTAAAAATTTCTCAGTGACTCAACCTCAAGTTGGTGCATCTGCTGCTTTACTGAAGGGAGCATCTTCTTCAGGCCTCTGGAGGGCTTTGTTACTGAGCAATGGCTTGCATGTATTTTTATTCTAGATTATTTTTCTCTTCTTCCTCTTATCTTTTCACCATGAAATCATATTATGTACCTAATTCTCTTGGAAAGAAGAAGCATTAAATTCATTGCTGATCTGGGCCTTTCTCCTCAATAACTTGTTCTTTGAAATAAGAGCAGAACAGAAAGAGCTGGGGCCTGGATTTGAAGGGAGGAGGAGGTGCTTGGCTCGGCAGGGCCAGGGGGGTGAGGAGGAGGGGCAGGCCTGGGTCTCCTGCCAGCTCCCTGCCAACCTAACCCTCCTCCAGAGCATCTCCTGAGTGATCGTCTAAAATGCAGATTCTGGGTCCCCACCCCACACCTTCTGCATGTCTGGATTAGGGCTCAAGAGTTTGCTTTTCAACAAACTCTCCCTGCAATGTCCACACATACTCAAATTAGAGCCGCTAGGTTGGAACTTATGCCTGGAGACAATCTGACTTCCGGTTACTGTGTAATTTGGGAGTTTTCACATGGCACGTGATGGTGGCTTTGATTGGTTGTCAAAGAATCAGACACCTTCAAGAGTGAGAAATTAATAGCACAGAATGATAGTGCAATTCCATTTATAGGCCAAAATAGCAGATAAAAAGTAAGGGAAGCTGGCCTAAATGATGAGAGAAAGCAATAATCAATATCTTAACATAAAACAATAATGCAGCTGGTCGCATAAAGCAATCCCACCCAGAGCAGTATATTGCCTCCTTCGTGTCCTGTCGTAATGAAGCCTGCAGAATGCAGTGCACATTAACCAGGGCACAGCCTCTTCAACACTGAATATTCTGCCACATTGCAGGCACATTTATTTCATTTGAAAGAAGAATGGTCCTGTTGCCAAGCCATCAGATGGCAAAAAGAGATATATTTGATGGATAATAAAAAAGGGTCTGCCACAGCCTCACAAAATACGTTTCTAATGTAAATGCACACAGTACGTGGAATTCATACCTCTGATGCATAGATACCTGCAGAGAAAGGCAAGTAGGGACAGAAAAGCCTATCTGGCAAGGCAGGGGCATGACCAGAGAGGGGAGACCATTTTTAACAATAGCAAACAACAACAAAAAACCCGCTCTGCAAACATCACTCACTTTTTTCTCAACCGGTTCTCATGATACAGATTGACAGCCCTTTTAATATGAAATAAATCAGGCAGGAGAAGGAGTGTCTGGAAGAACATACAGATTGAGGGTTGACTGACAGAACACCTCCAAAACACGTTCTGTTTGCATTTGCCTTTGTAGCAGCTAACTTGAAAGGATGTCAGGCTCTTTGAAAGGCTGCAAGGCTGCATTCTGAACCTGGAGAATGAGTGTGTAACATGTTTACCTGCGGCTTCTCGAGACGCCGAGCGCTGCTGCGTGCCAGCAAGGCTGCAGTGCTAGCAGACCTTGCAGACCCAAGCAGCCTTTTCAATCTCCCTCCCACACCTGGGGGCAAAAAGGCATTCTGTCTAGTACCTGGCTTCATGCTTAGGACCAACCAATCATCCCAACCAATTCACTCACATTGAAACATTAGCGACTAGTCACTTCTCACAAAGAACACTGGCGGGTAATGAGCCATGTCACCTCTTAAGGTGGACATCCCCATCACGTGAACCCTGCCTCAGACCAGCCTTCGAGATGCTGAAGTCCCTTTGGTTAGCTGTCTGCTTGGATTTCCTGCACTGTCCAGTGTTCTGTTCTCCTGCAAAGCAAATACCAGTGCCCATCAGTCATGAGACAACGAAAGTCAGTTTCAACATCGCCCATGGTGCAAGGGGAAGCATTTCTGCTCTAAGGCAAGAAAATTTTTGAGAGATACAGGGTGAGTCAGGAGTAAACCTGGAGAAGTAAGAGAACAAGGCAGTAGGCAACAATAGAAAAAGCATCCGGTACTTAAAGTGTGTCTTCTCTCATCCACACTTCTGTTTTGAGCACCTTTATGCCAGAGACCCTGCCCAACCTACACACCTATCAGGCAGGTAATCTACAGTCTGCTCCCCTAAACCTGGCCCTTTGATCATTCAACAAACAGTGGTCAAGCATCCATGCTGATCACAGTCCTGGATGCTAGAACTAGAGTGATAAATAATTCCGAATTTATTTTGTAGTGGGTGACAACAAAGAAACAAAACACTCCCTCAAACAAGGTAAGTGTAGGTTAAGAGTGGTGCTATGAAGGAAAGAGAGTTGATAGAGTAATCGACATCTGCCCAGTTAGCCAGAAGCCTTCTTTACAAAGAGTGGTCGAGGATGGCCTGCCCAGAGAGGTGGCCCATCAACTGATATCTAAAATGTAGAAAGAACCCACCTACAGTATAAGCAGGAGGATTGGGCGAGGCATACAGGCATACTCCAGATGGGGCAGTAACACCTCCTGTCAGCACCTACCTCGTGGGGCCATCGTGAAGATGACAGGAAATGGGGTGGTTCCTGCAAAATGTCTTATACTGTGCCTGGCACAAAATCAGCACTCGAGAAATGTTAACTGTTACTATTATTTTCAAAAGTTCAAGGTCATTTGGGGATGGGCTGGGAATATTAAGTCAGCTTCTTGGGGCTATTCTGAGCCAGTGTGTCTGAGACCCTATGATGTCAGGCCACCAAAAGCATTCAAGTGCAATTATAAAGAAATTACTTTCCCAGCAATTAATCACCGGTATAAGATTGCCAATACATATCATTGCCACATTATGACACATCGCATCGCACGATCAGAATGCAGAGTAGAAAGGGGCCATTTGTAGCCGACCTTATTCAAGTCAAATCAGCTCAATCAATTGAAAGTCAGTGGGAGTTTTGCCTGAATAAGGGTCAAGATCAATTATTGAAAGGTTTAATAGAACAAGGGGATGTTTTTAAAGACATTAGATCTTAGTGTAATTTTTCACAGGGCAGATATGTTGAGGCAGCACCTCTATAATACGGGAAATACATCGTTCTTAAAGGTCTTCTGTCTGGTTCTTTATTTCAAGAGAATCTATCTGAATCTTTTGTGGCTGTTTTTGGACAGAGTACAAACAGCTAAAACAGGTATCTAAAACTGAAGTGGAACAGTAGGGAGACGAAGACTTCTCACCAACTGTCACGTATGCTATGAACTTGGCTTTTTGCTTCCTCTGTGGTAGCCAGATAAGAGGAGGGTGTGGGAAAGTTTCATAATCTAAGTTTGCCACCAGATTTCTCCTCCCTCTTTCAAGTTGATCTCAGAGAATGCAATTGATTACAACATTGGCTTAAAACAAGTTGTAATTAGATGAGAAATCTACTACTGAAAAATGTTTTTCTGTATATTTCAAAGTCAGCTTTGTCTGTGGATTGTTTGCTTTTTGTAATGTCTGTGGGTCTGTTCCCTTCTAGTCCCCTCAAAATGTCAGCAGGTAGCTCGAGGAAAAGGCTCCTTATACCCACTAGCGGCCTTCCACAGGCACCGTCCTCTCTAGTCTCGAAGCCTGGTTTGTACCCGCTGGCTTATCACCACCAATGTTTTAATGAGCTAATAAAAGCATTTGATTTTAAAATATCTTGGTCAAAAGACGTTGATAAAAATATTCCATGTCTAACTTGATAAGAGAACAAAAAGCAAAGATGCTTGAGAGCAGAAATCGTGTCTTTTATTCTTCCTATCCTTGCCATGTCCTGCACTTATGAATTCTTCAATAAATAAGTGCTCTGTAACTGGTAAATCACCAGGAAGTTATATTGCTTTGTCTAGACAGAGAGGATTGATTTGGGCTGTGGGAGTCAAGCTGACGAAGGTACAGTCCAGACTATGTAAAAGTGGGAATAAGAGTCCCTGGCATGGAAGCTGGATACATAATCTACAACAGGTTTTTAACTGATCAAAGAGAATCACTGACACTTTCCAGCAAGAGGCTCTTGAAATTTGCACCAGAGTACAAAGTTGGAGGAGGTCACATTAGGGATGGCACAAACTGGGTTCGACTTTAATCAAGTTTAAGAAGGGGGTTGCTAGTTGACACGCAGGTAGAACCACCCAGGTTCTTAAAAGATGGTGCCTGAGGCAAAATCTTGAAATCTAGTTGGGGAGTGCAGTCTCAAGGAAGCCCAAATGAGGAGAATGGAGTGAGTCAGAGGAGGAAGAGCGAGAAGGAAGAGCAAGATAGCAAGCTGGGCTCCACCTAACTACAAGCACTAGTAAACGTCAGTGGTGCAAGTGGTCTTCAGAGAGACCAGGGAACCACCGTATTCCAGGCAGTCTGCTGTGGGGAGGGGGTAGCGAAGGGCAGGAAGAATAAATTATCCCCTGACTCTCATACTTCGCTGGTCAAACCTCTGTTTCACAGAGTACTGACCCTTTGTAATGAGTAATTTTATGTGTCAGCTTAGAGGATATTTTTTGATGGATTAAAAGTTTCCATCAGTAACAGCCTGATGGCCATCAGATTGGAATGACACCATCGACTCTCCTAGTGGTTGAGCCTGTCTCGGATTGACCACAATGCAGATTTTTGGACTCACCAGTCTTCATAATTGGGGGAACCAATCCCTATAAATATATTATTGGTTGTTTCTCTGGAGAGTCCTGATTCATCACCCCTGTGTGTTCAAGGGGCTCAGGCAGATGTGCAGAGACCAGGGTTCCATGTCCTCCCATGCGTCAGTGTCAAAGCAGCTCCACGTGGGTCTGCCCATGGTGAGGTCCACAGAAAGCAACCAGCAGGACACCTGGAGCAAAGCCAGCGGCCAAAGGCAGAAAGACCATTCCAAAGAGAAGGCCTGAGAGACACCTATGGAGTGAACAGTATGGAGGGAATTTCCAGGGCCAGTCTGACTCTGAAAAGGTGTGTCTACAAAGCCTCCTGGGGTAGCCCTATGGGTGAAGTGAAGAACTGTGAGTTCATTTTACAAAGGGAAAAATTTTCACATAACAAGGCAACATATGTTCACACAGAGCACCCATGGTTTTATGCCACTATCTAGATATGTGATTTTGGAGCAGTTACTTCACCTTTGTCTTAACTTGTTAGCTTTTTAAATTAGAGCTCTGGATTGATGATGTGCAAGTTTTCTCTCAGCTCCAAAATCCACTTTTTCTCTGATTTGGACAAAAATATTGAAGTCCGAAGAGTAAATAAATCGTATATTAAATGTCATAATCAGAATTTTTAAATATTTCATTAATAGAAGTAATGAACTAAAATCAGTCTGATGAAATTTAGCATAACTGAATGTCAAGTCCAACATCTGAGTCTGAACAATGGCTTCCACAAAGACAGATGAAAGGAGACATGGCTCCCCTCATTTGTGTCATTTGTGACATCCTCCACCAAACTCGAGATGTCTGTTGGCCCCAAAGTCTAATTTATCAACGGCTAAATAAGCACGTCCCGTCGGCGTTCTTTCACCAAAAGATTGGCTAGAGGGGCCATAGGACCTGCCATGATCTGTCTGAAGATTCCAAGCTTCATTCATACTTATCTTTCCCCTCTAGCCTCTGCCTCTGTACAATTAGACTGCGGTATAAGGCACAATCACCACAAGGTCAAGTGCTCCAATAGGATTTTAATGGGATCACTAAACAGCACAAGGTCACTCAGAGAGCCTCTTGGCTTTTCCTTCTCCTCACCCTCAAGAGGTGATTGTTCTGGATTGTGGCTCCCCTGCCTGGTGTATAAAGTCACCTAAACACAAAACTCATAGCTGGAAGGCAGCTTCGGGGAATCCTCTCTCAGCTCTGCAAGAGTTATAGGCATTAAAAGGCAGTCCCCTGGAGTGCTTCGCCGCTCTGCTGACTGGAACCAAATCTATCTTAAAGTTGGAAATATGATCCAGGTGGGGATGGACTGTGATTTAATGCCATCCAAGAACTACAGGGCACACTTCCTAAAGAAACCATTGTAAATTATTTGAAGCTAATTCTGCTGGTGGATGGAGGGCATGGTATATTCTCAAGTACAAGAGCCCAGCTTGTATCTAATAATTGTTATATCTTCTTTGAAATTTACTGCCGATGTCTCAATTTTAACAATTTAAATAACAAGCTTAACCAAGTGGAACAGGGCTCAGGCAGGCTGGCGCTCTTGATGAAAGCAGGACAACTCTTATGTCTGAGCGCATTTTTACTTTGACATGAGCGGTGACACAGAGAGATGAAATCTGGTTAAAGCGGCAGCCTTCTCAATCCTATGACAGCTTCTTAGGCTAAGCAAAACAATTTCACGAGAGTGCACACATATACTTGTTACCTTTACTCAGGAAGACTGATTAGGGACAATGCTTATGAATATGATAATAAGAGGTGGGGGCTGGAAGGTAAGCTAAAGGAGCTGGGTAATTGGCAAGCTGTTTGCTTCATTTTTAATGGACCACTCTATAGTCTTGATCTTTGGCTGCATGTTTGTTTAGAAATAGGTGGATTTCCTCTGCGCTCCAAGAATTAATGATGAGCACATTTTTATTTTACCCACTGCTGAATTGCTGTGAATACTGCAAGTGGTCAGATTTGATTTCCTGTAGGTTATACCCTTGTTACCCTTTTATGCTCCTTACTCCATGTTCTGAAACATTCCCCCAATTTCAAAATATGTTTCTTGCTCAGTCTTTTTGCATGAAACTCATGCAAAGAGACGTCTACTATGAATGACATTTTTGCCCTTGGAGTTCATAACATATGGTCATGCTTGGAAGCTGCAACATACCAGTAGAATTTCTCCCAAATTGTAGGTCTTATAGAAGAAAGAAGAAACCAGCCTGTGAGCTGAGGCCTTTCAAAAAGCCACTTAATCTCTCTGGATTACCTTTTCTTCTTTGACAAAGCAAAGAACTGGATTATGATCTCAAGTTCCTCCTATTTACACTGGCTTATGAGCTGCAGATCCTAATCGAAGGGCAAGTAAAACAAATTTGAATTTCAAATTCATTAATTACAAATGCAATTCATTAAATTGCAAATTCAATACATTATTTTAAAATAAACATCAAAAGTCATAATGTGGTCCAATGCCTTTATCCAACAATTTGGCAGTTTCTTGAAAAATTATATAAACACCTACTGCATAACTCAGTCATTAAACTTCCAGGTATTTAACCCAGAGAAATGAAACCTGGTGTCTACATAAAGCCTTGGAAATCTTTGTTTCTATAGCCCCAAATTGAAAACAACCCAAATATCCAACAAGTAAATAAATTAATTGAGCTGTATCCATCTGATGGAATACTACTCAGCAAGAAAAAGGAATGAATTTTAGATACAGTCTAAAATATAGATACATCTCAAAGTAAGTGTGCTGAGCAAAGGAAGCCAGTTAAGGAGTATATTCTGTACAATTCCTGGAAATACAAACTAACTTATAGTGAAAGAAAGACGATCAGTAGGCCCCTGGGGACAGGGAAGGGAGGAAGTGAGGGAGGGGCTACAAAGAGTGACAAGGAAACTTTAGGGTGACAGGTCCATGGGTGCAGATGTGTCAGAGTGTACACTTTAACTATGTCCAATTTATCCTGCAGCAATTATATCTCGATAAAGCTTCTTTTAGAAACAAAAGGTCTAAATATTATGCATATATTTAACTCCCAATTCTAAGAATTTATCATAAAGCATCAGAAATGTGTGCCAAGATATAGAGTATAAAGCCATTTATCACAGTTCTATTTATTTACATGAAAAAAAATTAGAAACAAATGTGTACAAGAAGAGAACTGATTAGGTCAAGTACAGTGCATCTCTATGTTGGGATGCAGCCACTAAAAGTCATGCACACAAAATATTGTCACGAAAAATGTTTGTGCTCCATTTCTGCATGAAAACAAACAAGGTACGAAACAACATGGCCAGTATAATGGTGTTATATTTTTTTGAAAGTCTATGTTGGGCATTGATAATCATATCTCTCTTTTCCCTTCGGAGCTAGAGACCAACTGAGATATGGTCTAAAGAGTTGGGCAGATGGAGAGCAAAGTACCAGCTTTGTAACTAAGAGTTCTGATAAAAAAATGTTACTCGTACCTGAACCTGAGGCAGACTGGGTTTCCTACTCTTTTGCTCTGTGACCCCTCAGGACCACAGCCCTTCCCTGGCAGAGGGGGTCAGTCCTAGTCACCTGACTCCTGTGTAGTGCTTCTCAGGCCAAAGCTATTCACATGGTGGGTAGGCAGGGTTTTCTGATGGTTGCAGTGTGGTTAACATCCCTAGTATCCCATCCATTAAATACCGTAGTATCACCCAAGCTTTGTGACAACATAGAAACTTCCCCACATATTTCCAAATTCTCCCACAATCAAGAGCAGTGGTGCTGCCCCTGGCTGAGATCACCAGAGGTGAAATCCATGAGAGTGGAAGGGGCATACTTAATTTCCCTGATCTCTTCCCACCCTCTCCAGTAATTCTTCTTCCCATGGGTGTAGAGGAGTAAGTGAACAATAGAGGGAAAGACTGAAACAGTCTTGCCAATACTTCATTAGAGCCAGGAGTTCCAATTTAATTGTCCCACGTGAAACACTGGAAGACAAAAGGAATGGTTCCTCTTGCAATCTACATGTCTCTGTAAAGGCAAAGAAAACATCTAGGACAGGTGTATGCTGCTATAATGGCTAGCTATTGCCTGGCTGAGATGTGGGACTGAGAAATGAAAGATTATGTGTGGCTATTTTTCCTTGTGCTTTTGTTTTGTGCTTGTGCTTTTGTTTTCTACATTTTCTGAATATATGACTTTTGCTACTGGGGGGTGGGGAAGAGTATGGGAAAGGAGGGGACCTCCTTTTTTAAATAAGAAAAAACGTGACCTAGAAGGAAAGAGAACTCCTAAGCTTTCCAGAGCAGTTTTGTGGGGTCTGTGACTTGACACTTTCCCCCCCACTTCATTATTCCTCAGTCGTTGTCATACATTTGTGAAGAGGCCATTTGGGGACATGTTGCCCATCATCTACTGTATTCGGTATTGCCCTGAAAGTGTCCAAAGCGCTCCATAAATGGGGGTTACATCTGTTTTTACATGTCCTCAGTTGAAGAGAGTGGCATGAAATGATTTTTCTAAAATAGCCTCCACTTAGTGTTCTCATGGGGTTCAAATACAGGCGCGCCCTGGATCGATCTTCTTAAATTGACCAAACCAAAGTCACATTAGGCCTCAGTGTGCTACAAAACTGAAGTTACAAAAAATTGTAGATATTTAGCTATATAGAGTTTTTTAACACTAAAACAAATAGTGCAATATAATAGTGCTACTCAATTTAATGACAAGATTTGTGTTAAGATATTGGTTTATAAAACTGTCAGTAGCTTTCTTCCATAATGGGAAACAAAGCAAAATGAAGCCATTTCCCTTCCATCCTATTATCCTGTAATTCTACCCATAGCCTCACTTGAAGAGAATGACAAAAGTCTAGGTTGAACCCTTCTTTGAGTGTAAGGTTGCCTCATACACCCCTCCACAAACACTTCACCCATGTCTTAATTGTCATTGCAGAGTCATTCTGTTCGTGAGCTCAGCACTTGAAATGGCAGAGATTCCATGGAAAATTGGACACTGCAAAAATGTGCAGCCAAGCAGCATGAAGAAGCTCACTTGCAAAATTCCACCCATACACAATCATCCACCAGTCCAGAATTTTTGCAAACAGAAAAATAGAAGTTTCTTTAAATTAATGACTTTCCATTTGTTGTTGTAGCAAAGGCTACACAGACCATCTGAAGCTACACTAGAGCTAAAATCCTTCTTAGGTATTGCTTTTAGAGATCCTGGTTAGTTCACCCTACCAAGAACCTCACTGTAGGAGGCGTTGGTGGTATAGTGGTGTGCATAGCTACCTTCCAAGAACCTCACTGACTCTGGGTATTGTGTGTCTTCTGTGAAAATGTCCCAAACAAACAGAGATTCATCTGACTGAAAGAGGGCAAGTCTTTCAGTCCTTTCAATCATTTAAGCCAGCATCATTTGGCTGTGGTGCTGCCTGGGTCTCATTGCATCATGGGCTTCCAAACACCTGACCCTGGCCTTTCCCTTCAGGGAGTAGGGTAGGAAAAAAATCTTTAAAACATATTCTGAATCCTGCTGGGCAAGTACTGGACAATCAAGAGCACTTCATTCTAGAACCAAAACTCAGGTTAGCTGGGGAGACTCACGGCCAGAAGTAGGTTGGAGACGCTTGAATCTTAGGCTGTGTGTGAATCTTAGGGAAATTTGTCAGCACTCCAAGATTTTTCTATATAAATTTATGTAAGAGGTATGTTTTATATTGTGGTCCGGTAAACATATAACTACAAGTGGACACACATATAGACACATAACTGAAACCAATTCCTAACACTATGCCAATTACAGAATAGATATTCAGTAACCACTTATTGAATGAACAAAGCAAAACCAAATCCTAAGAAACAACACTTTCCTTCAGCAGAGCAATGCACTAATATTTTCTATTCTGTTCTAGTCATTTCTTTAAAAAGGAAAACGTAATAACCTACTAAAGTGATGTCACTGTTACCGACAACTGTGTTTTGGAAGGAGTTTTCTGCACTGCCTACCCTTCTTTGAAGATTGCTAAAACTTGTCCAGTAAGGTCTGGGGATACTGAAGGCCGACACCAGCTATAACCATGTCAGGTGGAGGAAGATTATTGGGTAGAACAATGCCATCACCGAGCTGTGGGGAAATGTGTTGCTGATCGAAGGCACTTCTCTTTGGGTGACCTGTGCCCTGTCTGTTCATTCCACTCCACACACAGCCTCACTATTGCCACTTACGAAACCATTCTTCAAAACTCTGGAAGTTTCCGTAAATGGAGTCAGAAATGAGGCTGGCAGTCACTTTGCTTCTTTATCAGTAGAAGGATCTGGAAAGAGGGAAATAAGAGTTGTTTAAGCAGCTGTGACAATCATGGATTAACTTGGTAAATGAAAAATCCACTCAGGCCCACAAGGAGCACAAAAGTGAGGAATTAAACAACTTTGTAAATAAAGGGATCATTACTCTCAATGCATTAATACACACTTAAGACCTATTGAAAACTTCCCATTTCAAGATAAATGAAGAGCATTAGCTGCTCATTTCCCAAGCTGGATGGGCTGTTTTCACAGCCCAGTGCTGCGGGTCTGAGGCGCGGGTCAGCCGGGGCTGGTTCACATGGCCTGCGGTTGTGCCCACATCAGGGACCCAGGAGGGACGGTCCCCCTATCTCCACTATGGAGAAGGTTGCCACCAAAGCCCCATTTTCACTAAAGGGATGTGCTCAGTGCACACCTGATGAAGTTGGGAGGAAAGTTCTACGCCAGTGCATTTGCCTCCTCCAAGTTTCATCATCATTCACCAAATAAGCATAATTGCTCCGTGTTTAAAAGGTGCAGGGAACAGAGGCACTGCTGGTAATTGCCTAATGGGCGGGCGAAATGAGGTGTGAGGCACATCGGTGTGAAAAAAGCAATAGCCACCAGTTTATTAACATTGAAAATTAAAATAAGCTCGGCCCCAGCCAGGCAGTCCTTGCTGAAATGAATCCCATTATCCCTCTAATAACTGCACAGGGCTCAATTGGATGCCACCCAGGGGGTAGAGAGGCCTCAATACAGGTCACCTCTCTGCCAGATTCAAAGCTGAAGATTCTCTGGTTCACTGATGACTATGAAGGAGCAAACACAAACACCCCCGTCTCCCCTGCAGCTCCTCCAACTGCGCTAAAATCCATCCAGCATTTGAGGAGCTGTGAAAGGGAGAGGTCCAAGAGAATTATGTGCTATTCTGACCTGGGTGCCTTTTTAAATAGTTGCTGACTGGAGTTTGCAAGGGTGTATAGTACTGGAACTGAATGTTAGTGGCCCATTTGAAGGAATCCAGGGATCCTGCCCGGGGCTTAGCAACCAGCCTTACCTTTTTTTTCATGCCATGGTCATATGATAAAATATTTCTAGATGTCCTGACCTAGAAGAAGAGTTGCCCTTGACCTTAAGCCCAGCCAGTCTACACTGGAAACAAGGCTGTCCCAGGGAAAGTAATCATAAAACAATCTGAGTATGCTACATGGTAATGAAAATGCAGAGAAGGGGACTATGGGGTAGTGGGAGAGAACTGGAGGATGGGTGGCTTAGGGAAAGGCAAGGCAGAGGGGATGACAAACTCTTGCAGACGTGAGTCACTTGAGGACAAGAGATGAGGCCCACCCAGCAGAGCAGGCTTTGAGTTAGAACTAGAAGACAGTAAGACACATGGGTAGAAAGAGTGGTTCAGAGAAAACCGGTGGTGGAATTTAGATTTAATAATGGATTTAAAGGAAATCATTGTCTCAGAAAAGAGAGATCACAGATAAAGAGAATTTAAATCTTTTTACATTGAATTTGCTTTATGTTAAAAAATATGTCTAGATTTTAAATTTCAATTTCATCTTCAATTTTATTCCCTTTATATTATATTCGTAGTCACTCATTTCCTATAAATCTTTGGTGTTTCCCAGATCAAACTGATCCATTCACTCCCTTTCAGAGTGACTATTTTGCACCTTTTTTCTCTTCTCAAACTTTCAGCACCTCTGCTTGCCTCCTGCTCTTCCCTCCTTTTCTGACTCCTCCCTCTTCTCCCCACCAGACTGACCATGTCCCCAAACTCTGCTCCCTTTTCTGCAAATGGACCTTCCCTTCCATGGAGGCACACCTCCACCAACATGTTGGATGTCCTGCCTCCCCCACGCAAAGCTCTTCCACAACTTCCCTCGTTCCCATCAACCTAAAACCTGCAGCAATTTCTTTCATCCATAGAAAAAATCCTTTCCTGACCTCACGTTTCAGCTCCTGTCCTATTTCTCTGCTCCACCTTGCAGGCCAGTTCCTCAAAAGAGTTGTCTACACTGGCACTGCCTTGCTTCTCCTTCCACTCTCTTGAACCAGGTCCAATCAGGTTTGAGCCCCACCCCTCTAACAAAATTGCTCCAGTCAGGGTCACCAATGACAATACTGTTGCTAAATGTGGTGATTCACTGTCCATTCTCAACTTAATTGAAGTTTCAGCAGATATCTTCACTTGGCTCCCAAGACACTGCTCCTTGTCACTCTCCACCACCCTTCTTGAACCTCCAAAAATGATCATGCCCCGAGGCTGAGTCCTTAGACCTCTTCTGTCTCTAAACCTCACTCCTAGCTGATCTCACCCAGTCTCATGGCTATAAATACCTTCTCAAATTATACTCCAGTCTGGACCGCTCCATTCTCTAGGGAGAGCCCTACTTGGATTTAACAGGCATCTCAAACTTATTATTTCCAAAAATTAATCCCTAGTTCCTAATCCACCTCTTACCCAACCTACATATACATGCATCAAAATCTTCTCCAGTATCCTTCTCAATTAATGTCAATGCCCTCCCATCTTTTATTCAGAACCAAAAGCTTAGTCATCCTTGACCTCTTCTACATTCCACATCCCAATCCATTAGCAAATCCAACTGACTCTTTTCAACTATATCCAGACTGTGGCCACATCTCACTCTCTCTGCTCTCATCTTTCTGCTCCAACCCACCATATCTCACCAAGATGATGGCAACAGCCTTCTAAGTATCTCCCTGACTCCACCCTCGCCCTAGTGCAGGCTATGCTCAGCACAGCCAGTGTACCATTAATCTGCCTCTAAAATAAAAGGGGTAGGAAGGGATAGGACTGGAAATACTTGATGGAATATTATACAGCTGTGAAGAAAGATAGAACAGTAACTTCAGACAAAATGGGTGAACCTCCAGGTGATTATGTTGAGTGACATCAGTCAAAAAGTAAAAGTTGGCCATCAGGTGGTTTCTTTCCTTGATGGAATATAAATGCCAAAAACAAACAAACAAAAAACTATACACAAGGAATAGAAGGAATGAAACCTGAACTTGGCAAAAAGAAGATAATGGTTTAGGGGGAAGAATAGAAGGGAGACAAACAGGGAAAAGGTTGGAGGGGGTGAGACAGGGAGGCAGATGGAGTATGAGCATGGGTGCTTTGATGGAGAGAAAAAAAATAAGACTAGGGTCACTCATACCAGTGAGGCCAGACAAGCAGACCAGAGCCAGTCCTTGTAGGCAGTGGTAATGAGTTTGGATCAATTGCTAGTACAAAGGAAAGATATTAATGGGAAGCAAAGAATGATGAGTTGTAATAATAATGATAATGATAATAATAATGGCTAAGGTTCAGGGCCCAGCCTATATAGTAAATCCTAGCAAAGTTAGCTGCCTACAGCAGCCCCATCCTATAGAATCTTCTGCAATGATGAAAATGCTCTATATGTGTGCTATCCAACATGGCAGCTATCAGCCACATGTGGCTGTTACACACTTGAAGGAATTCTTAATTTCGTTTTAATTCGTTTTATCGAGATTTTAAAAATTTAAATTCAAATACCCACCGTGGTTGGTAGCTTGTAAGTTGAGAGGTTAAACCAGCCTAAAGAAAGTAATTCAGAGTGACCTTTGAATAAAAAAAAAAAATGAAAGTGAGATCATGTCACTTCTCTGCTCAAAAGCTTCTAATGACTTCCCAGATCACTCAGAATCAAATGCAAGTCTTAAAATAGCCTAAAACATGTCCTACATGCTCTGACCTCAGCTACTTCTCTGTCCTTCCCTCTCCCCTTTGCTCAGCCACACTGGCTCCGTGCTGTTCCTCAACAAGACAAGCATATTACTGCTCCTTGACTGAAATGGAATGTTCCAGAGAGTCACATGACTCACTCCAGATCCTGCTCAAAGTCACTTAGCAGGGAAGCCTTCCCTGATGACCCAACATGAAATACACACACACCGTCCCTCTAGTCTACTTCTTCAACTTGACTTTTCTCCACCCAGCTTATCACCATCTGTTAAGCCAAGTTTTTCTTATTTACTTACTCATCATTGCTCCATTAGAAAGAAGCTCATTTGGGGCAGGGACTTTGCTTGCTCACCAGTTTGTCACACCCAAAATGTAGTAGGAACTCAATAAACATTTGGCGAGTGAACAATATTTATTTGAATCCACCTCTTATGTGCCTGTCATGAACAAGGAAAATATAGAACCTAGCTCTGCTCCAGCCTTCTGTTGCCAGGTGGCTCTTCATCAGAGACCACTCCTGTGGCCGCCACAAACACTACCCTGAACACATGGTACTGCTGGCACCCCCTTTTCCCCATCTTCACACCCTTCAGGATTACCAAGAGGAGTTTATTTCCACCCTCTGTTCCCTTGCCTAGCAAATGGAATTTTTGATGCCAGCTGCTGCCTGGTTGCCTCCTTCCAAAACAGAAGTAATTGACCATAACCCTCAGTTTCCTTTCATTAAGCTAAGGGAGCAGTGACAGGGGTGCCAAGTCTCAGCTCTTCCAGACTTTCTATGTGATCTTGGCCAAATTAATGTCCTGAATCTCAATTTTCTTATAAATAGAATATGAAAAATACAGCTAGCTTCTCATGTTATTGGGGGATTAAATGGAATGAAGGATGTTTGGCACATGATACTTGCTCACCAAATGTTGGTTTCCCTTCTCGTCCCACCAGAAGGTGATCCTAGAATCATTCTGAAATGACAATTTTTAACTTGGCACTTGACCATGGTCCCCAGAGAAGCCTGGCCTGAACTCAGCAGTGATGGGGACCAGCATGGGCTGTCTGAACCAGCTTAGTTCTTTCTCCTCTTCTCTTTCCCCTCTCCCTCCTCCTCCTCCTTCACACAAACCACAGAGGGATAGGTTGCCCTTGGTACCCCTTGCATTTATGGCAGTCCTTCTCTGTCCTGCAAGGGTGGTGAACTGAATTCAGAAAAATGACAGGTCGTTACAAATATATTACATGTTGTAAAATAAAAAAAAACGTCCTTGTTGGAAAGCCAAATGACTTACTTTGGGAGTGACTTTAAATGATAGGCAAAGGATAATTCAAATGCAAAATGCACGTTACACTTCAGCATAATATTTTAAATATACATGTGGTGCTTTGATATCGATACATGTGGATGTTAGCATTATTCCTTTAACTGGAATACTCTCTGACATTAACTCTCCATTATTCAGCACTCTATTGATTTGAGTTCACATCTAAAAGTTCAAACTTGGAGAATACTCAGGCCAGGTCTCCACTAAGGAGAGTGGCATGGAGAGCTGGTAATTATCCAATGAATTCCAGTAATTATGCAATGAATTACAGATTGTCTATATCAGTGTTTCCTGGAATGTTTAATTCAGCAACATGCCTATGAACTTTCCAGGACACATTTGGGGACATGAATAAAGAAGGGGAGCTCTTAAGGGGGGACTCTCCAGTGCGAGTCCCTTATCCAATTACCACTGCTCTCATACTTGTCCATCTACACTTCCTCACCCCAATGTACTCCAGTTCAAATGATTGTTGGGTTAAATTTGTCACCAGCCCCTCTACCTCTAAAGTAAATAATAATAACAACAATAATGATTGAGTGTGGTACTTTGGCTAAGTCATTATCTAGACTAGGTTCCTCAACTAAATTTCTATGATTACTGCTATGAAACCAGGAATTTGACACAGGACAAGAACCTCATCAAGAATTCAGAAATAACAGGTTCTAGTCTCAAAGCTCAACTTTGTTTGGGTATGTATCTCTGCTACTGAAACCATTAAAAGGTTAAGAAAGACACACAGCAGCTGAAATAGGATACACAAATAGAATTCTCCCAAAGACATAGTTGGTTGAAGTCATTCCAAGCTCCTGCAAACCTACTGTTCATGAGCCCACGATTTGGCTGAGTTGAGTCCAATATGAGTTACATGTCCTTTGTTGGAGAAATAGTTTTTCTTGTGCTTATTTCCAACAACAAAGTTATCAAAGTGAGTGCGTGCCAAAATCTGTGCAGTTTTAATGATGAGTGAATCTAGGGATGAGGGAAAAGTCTCCAGGTATTTCTGAAGACACAGCATCTCTCTCACTTTCAATGGACCTTTCCTTTATACCCTGCCATAATAAATATGCATTGACTTTTCTTTCAATCAGATGATGACAACATTGATTAAAATCTTGAGATTTCAGGCCTCCCTGGTGCCAGCCTGGAAGATTCTCACATGGCACAGCAGACCTCTCCTGTCTCACCCATTACTCCCCTCAGCAGTGTACTTCAGTTGATCCATCTGTTCTGCTCCCCTCTGTCTCTGTTGAATCCTCTTACCACCCCACACTTCTGGCCAATACCCTAGTTCTTGTATGAATAAATAAATAAATTTTTAAAAAAAAAAAAGTTAAATCTTGAGATTTCATTTTCTCTTCCAAGATATGATTCATGTCTTAGCCAGATGACCAAAGTAAGATGAACCTGTGGGGAACTACAGGGCAAGAAAAAGCTTATTAAAGCTCTATTCCTCAGTACACTTCAATTTTCTTCTGGTGCAATCAGTAGGCCCAAAGACATTTATCCCCTCGTCATAACCACAAATGTACAAACCACAGAAACAGCGAGTGTAGAGCCCTTTGGGGTCAAAGAAATGGGGGGAGTTGTCACCTCTATTCCAGTCAATCTCCATCCATCACACAGTCAGGAAACTAGCTGGTCTCCCTCAGGAAACTGAGAATGATCTTCAGGAAACTGAGAATGTTAACCAACTTGGTTAACAAATGTGTCCCACTGAGTATCCACTCAGCCCCCACGCCATGGCTCCTGGGGTCTGGGAGGGAGGGCGAGTTATTCCACACAAGTCTGCCAGGTGCCTGCTGTGACTAGTCCTGCGCATGGATCCCTATTGGGGTCCAACAGTTACAAGGCAGAGACAGCTCTGTGATGAAAAGAGTCCTAGGCTTGTGGTTAGAGCCACATTTGAATAAGGCTCCCCCACTTCACCTCTCTGAATCCCAGTTTGCCATCAGCAAAAATGAAGGTGAGCGTTCTAGCTACCTCCTTACCTCTCTGCGTCCTAGGATCAGATGAATATGTTGACATGTTCTGCCAACTATAAAGCACTATGGGAAGATAAGGTATGATTAATGGAAAGCTTTAAAATGTTTTCTCTCCTACTCAAAATACTTGAAAGCAGGAACTTGAAAGAGTAATACATCCATGTTCATAGCAACATTATTTACAAGAGCCAAAGGTAGAAACAAGTCAAATGCTCATTAACAGAAGAATGGATAAGCAGAGGGGAAAATGGGGGTACTGTTTAATGGGCACAGTTTCAGCTGGGGAAATGAAAACGTTCTGGAGATGGGTGGTGGTGATGGCATACAATAAAGTGATTGCATTTGATGTCACTGAATTGTATACTTCAAATGGTTAAAATGATTAAAAAAAAAAAACACTTTCAGGAATGCATCTAGGTCAAGGTAAGTGCCAAAGTAAAGTGCCAGCAGCCTTATCTGGAGGGGTTCCTTAGCAGGCATCGGCTGGGTGTGCCTCCACTGCCCGGGCCTATTCTTCAGCTCGAAGGCCGCTCTCAGTGCAGAGAAACAAAGGAGACACACCAGGAGCACAGCGTGTGGGTGTAAGATCAAAACACAGCATTGACATTTTTAGTGAGAAATCATATCAGGGATTTTGGAATTCAGTGTCATCATTCTGTTTGCCTTCTATTGGCAAGTATTCTTGGGAAGCAACAAACTGAAGGTTATTCAACATGTTGAATGAAGACAGAGAAGGCTGAATGTTTAAAAGTGATTCCATGATAGGATGGGATGTTCCTGCCAAAGGGACCTGAAGCCTTGAAGTTTGTCAGTTACACACATGAGATGTCTGTGGCTGTCAGAGATGTGTCTCCCAAGAGGATCGGCGACCACCTATGTCAATTGACTTCAGCTTCCTCTCCCTTGGAAAAGACGCAGGTGGACCCTGCTAACATTTGCCTCAGATACTCTTTTTCTCCTGCTTCCATGACTGAACAACACTTCCCCTTTTCTGATCAAATGATTTTTCTTTAGATTTTCTAATAAAATGTTCAAACATGTTGGATGTGAGTTGTGTAGCTGGGGAGCTATTTCAGCTCCTTCACATGACTTCTAGTACCTCCACTCTGTTGTATTGCGTGTTGAAGGTTTAAATCTCAAAGAATGACAGCCTCTCTTTATACACAGTTGGGGATACCTCCTGAAGCGCCTAAGTACTGATAACAACTACTATTACCCATTTTCTCCAGTTTTCTCAGCATGTGGGTGACTAGGGAGAAACTAAAAGATCTCTTTTCTGTGCAGTTCGAGCTGGGAACGCAAACCAGAGATGTCTATAAGAGTGACTGATGCAAAGATGATGGTCTTGTAGGAGTGGCAGAGCCTTGCCTCTCTCGCTTCTCCTCTGGCTCATGTGCCAGTAATTGCCCAATGTCCGTGACAAATCGCAGGTAAATCCCAGGCTGAGAGCTCAAAATGGACTTCGGATATTTCTCTTCCTGGCAGGCTCTGGTGGAAAGAAGTGAAGGATTGCCAGCAGTGAGGATGTCTCCACTCAAAACCACCTGGCGGAGGTCAGGAAGGGGAGCTCCAGGTGAATTTTATCTTAAATAGCCCAGATCTGCAGATAAAGGAAATAACGGTTTCTAGGTTGGTCAGTTTCTTTATCCTCTAAAGCATACCATCACTCACTGCAAATTCTTATCCCAAGCTGGAATTCGCTGGAAGAAATTAATTTTTGGAAACAGATGTTTCTTCTCATGCATGTCTTCTGTTAAGCAAAATAAACTGCATGACTAGCAAGACTGATAGCGATACTATTAAGTCCATGATAACCCACATCAATTCTAAGTGTGAGCCCTAGAAAGGTAAGTTGGGGAGAAGTTTTTGATAAATGCATAGTTCTTGGGAAATGTAACAGCATACACGCCTTCTAACCTGGACTTAGATGGTCATAAGCCAGCCTTCCTATCGTGTCATTCTGGGTCAGGTTGGGCCATTTCCTAAATCATAAAATGGGATAATGAGGCTTGGTGGGAGAATTAAATCAGAGCGCACATATTCAGGAAGAGCGCTCGGCACATAATAGGTGCTTAGTAAGTGGTGACTCCTGAGTCCTTTTCTTCTACCACTGAACTAGCTCAGCCTAACTTGTGCTTTTGGCAAGTAACTCCTACCCCAAACTCCATGTCCCTAGAAGATAGAGCAAATCCATGTCTTTGATAAATGGCTTTATAATGGGCTGCTCTTGTGCTGTATGTCTTGAAATCAAATGGACAGACAAGCATGTAGGAAATCTAAAAGAAGCAAACTTTGCTCATTTCCATGACCTAGGGCACATCACAGTATCAGTGGGCGATTTTACAGAAATCCCCCATTCATTGCAAAGCTGTGCCCGAATCAGCCCCAAAATTGGTTTTATAGGAAACTTGTGTTGGTAGGGAATTGAGGAAGGGAGCAAGGAGAGGTGAGCAGTCACCAGCTTGTCCCTAATGTCCATGAGCTACATCTCAGGGCCACCTCTAGGGTAGCTGGGCCCCCGCCGCAGCCATCAGAGAATGAGGACATTGGAGGTGGGAAGGTCTCAGGGCTCCAGCAAGGCGGGCCGCCCAGGACTGAGCAGGAGAGGGGAAGTGGGAAGAGGTGACGATTCTCCTTGCTCCTCTTGCCCTTCCTTGACAGTCCCAATATGATTATAGGTCCCCCAAGACCAAATCACTTCCTTTTTAAGCTGCCCTCACATTTGGAACTCCCATAAAAACAGCAATAAAATGAGAGGTACCCTCAGATTGCCATTTGCAGGTATTCTAAGATGCATCGAGTCATTTGAATCCCCCCTTAGGCCAGTGGATTCACTCCATCTGTGCTTGCAATTCAGCCGAGGCCAGTATTTTCTGATGTGCGACTTTTCCTGAAATGTCTGTTTCTCCTTTTTTTTTTTTTAACATGCCACAGGAGAAAAATCAGCATTTCCATCCACATTATTAGGACCAAAAATAGCCCTCTTTCTCCCCAACACATACCATCGCTGCAATACCAATACATTTTGTGCATCAACCTTAAAGGTTGTTGTGTTTCCCTCCTGCTTTCCCCTTTCATTATACAAGATTTCCAGTTATTCAGTATTTTGTTCTCATTAGAACACTGCTTGTCACATGTTTTCACCAGAGACATTCATCACCAAGGTCAAAGGGTGAATATTGTGATCTATTACGCTTAGAGGAATCTAATGAAAAGCCACATAATTATCCAATTTAAAGAGAAGCACGTAAAAAAAAGAAGGGGAGCACTTGCTATAATTTAAATTGTTTTGTTTCCCTGAAGCAAAATTCAGCACCTGATTGACAGGACCTAATGATAATTCTTATTGATATGGTGATGTTAATTGTGGAGAGATATTTAATAAGTCCCATATTCTGGAGGTAAATGCGTGCTCTTAACCTGCACCTGAACCTGATTTTTGATGCAGCGTGGGGATGAGGTACAGATACAGATAAGTGAGCACAAGTGGATTTTCAGTCTTGTGTGGCAGAATGGAAATTGGAATCTTCAGAATCTATTAGGAGAACAATTCCACAGTTGCTCACACTTTTATAAATTATACTGTATATTATAGAAAGATACAAAGTCAGGGGAGGTTCAAGAGAGGATATTGTTGTGACTTTGCAGAGAAGTTTTATGGTGGTATTTGGGGGTTTTGTTGTGTTACTGTTTTTAACCAGAGGCACACACTAAAGAATGTGATCTGTGTTCATTTTCAAGCGAAACCAGATTAATGATTTCCTACCCCAGGTGAGGCTAACCTGATACAAAATGAATCCAACTTTGAAACTGTGGGAGATTTTTGGAAGAAAATGAATTCTTTTTTTTTTTTTAAAGATTTATTTTTTATTTATACATACAAGTTGGGGTACAGGCCAGAGGCGTGGGGCAGCGAGAGGGTTCACCAGAGACAGAGTGGGGAGCAGAACAGGCAGATCAGAAGTACACTGCTGAGGGGAGCAGCGGGCGAGGCAGGAGAGGTCTGCCGCACCATGTGGGATTATCCCCGGCCGGGCGTCGAACTCGCGTCGCCGCTGCCAACAGCTCCACAGCGCAGCGCTCAACCGCTGCGCCACCGGGGAGGCCCAGAAAATGAATTCTTTATACCACAAACAAAAGAAACTATTTGAGAAGACCCAAACTCCAAAAGTGACCTGCGAGGGGCTGAAAACACCAGCTAGATCTGCAACCCACCAAGCAAGCTTCAGGAAACAGTTGTTGGGGCTGTAGACAGTGCTGGGACCAGCACCGACTTTCAAAACCATCACCTGAGCAAGAGAAGATGGGCCCCCGGCTCTGGCGATGAGCAGTCTGACTCTGTGAGCCCCAGCCTGCCCTCCCGAGAAGCTGTGCAGTTCTCCTGTTTTTATTATGTTCTAACAACGTTTTAAATGTTGAAACTTTAAAACCACATCTGCTGTCATGGCACGTCATTTGGGAATGCATAATCATAGAGCCTCTTTGGGCATATAGTACAAAGTTAAAGAATAAAAAAGCTACTTTAGGGCCTCCCTGGTGGCGCAAGGGTTTAAGTCTCAGGCTGTGAAGCTATCCACAGCCAATGCAGCACGAGTTCAAGTCCCAGCCAGGGAGCTTCCCACATGGCACAGCAGACCTCTCCTGCCTCACCCGCTGCTCCCCTCAGCAGTGTGTTTCAGTTGATCTGCCTGTTCTGCTCCCCACTCTGTCTCTGGTGAATCCTCTCAACCCCCACACCTCTGGGCCTGTACCCCAGCTCTTGTATGCATAAACAAACAAAATCTTTAAAAAAAAAAAAAAGCTACTGTAATAACAATAGACCTGAAAAAATAACCAAAGTGCCTTAAATCTGAAAGAAGGCAAGTTGTAAAAGTGAGTTCGAATGATGTTTTTTAAACTTCAAGTTAACTGAGTCTTCCATTTTTGGAATATTACACAATTAGCATTTTAATATGCTATCCTGATCAATGTAATTATTCATTCAAGCCTAAGTATGACTAACTCCAAAATACCCAAATCAAAGATAATTATAACCCGAGTCACAAATGGGCACTGTCACTAGAAAATAAGAGCTATTGATCTACAAATAGGAACATGGAGTCAAAATGTTGTCGCTAAAGGCAAAGAAGCATAAAAGAAAACAAGAGTAGTTTTTATTTATTTTTTTTTAAGAGTAGTTTTTAATGAACAAATTATTTTAGAAATTCAAAGCATTCCAAGATAAGATTCTTTTGAACACAGTGTCTGAGATCTGGAACATAGTGAATGATTAGAAAGTGAGCAAAGACCAGGAAATTCTTTTTCCTTCCTGAATTTGCTTCATTAATTTTGCTTTCAACACACACACACACACACACACACACACACACACCCCTTGGAATATAGGTTATATTGACTTTGAGCCAGGTGCTCACCTTAACTGAAAAAAAAAAAAATCAAGTTAACTGAAGATATCCAAATTGATCGCAGGCTATGGTATCAATGATTTTCAGCTTCTTAGGCCAAAGCATTACATTATGGTACTGGAGATTATAATTTCTCTGAACACTTCTGGATCTCACTCCTCAAAAAGCAATATGCCAGCAAATTGAAGGGAGTTCAGAGAAAGGCAATAAAGATAATTAAGGAGGTCCTCAGACTGATCGACAGAAAGAACTTACAACAATTAAACCTGGGCTATGTGGCCCAGTGGTGACTAGGCTGCTAGGAACGCTATGCATATCTCTGGGGGGACAAGTTTCCTATCTGAAGCAGGCATAAGTCCACACAGAAACACAAGGCAGTGACAAACACAGAGAAACTAACCTGATGTTGGTTAAAGTCAAACCAATCTGTAGGGTGTCTCTCCGTTCTGATTACTGTCTCTTCTGCTGTATAGAAGCTTTTCAGTTTGATGTAGTGCCAGCTGTTTATCTTCTCCTTCATTTTCTTTGCTTCTGGGGATGAGTCCTCAAAGATGTATGTCATGGAGAGTTGTGCCTATGTTTTCTCCTATGTATTTTATGGTTTTAGGTCTTACATTCAAGTCTTTTATCCATTTTGAGTTGGCTTTAGTATATGGTGTGAGGTAGTAACCTAGTTTCATTCTTTAGCATGTAGTGGTCCAGTTTTCGACTTGGGGTAATTACTAACAGCACCTCCTTTTGTTCACGAGGATCACCATTACAATGATGAATGATATGGTCACCCTCGTTACAAGTCACTTGACATCTTTTTCTCCAAACTTTTTCCATCTTGCATCACCTCTTGATAATAAGTTTCATAAGTATATTGAAGTTACAGTAAAAAAGCATTTTTTCATCAGTCCTTAATTTATCTAGTGAAATTTATCTGAAGGTTGCCCTCAGTTTATTTCAGGATCCAATGAGTGGGACCCATATTCAAACTTAGCCACATACCATCCCCACTTTAATGTACTCAGATCAAAAAGCCTCACCAGCTAGTCTGACTTGTGCTGATAAGCTTTCCACATTCCCATTTCCCAATTTCCTTGGGAAAATTTCCAGTACCACTAGATGTTTTGTAAGAAACTCACTGAAGCTTCACTTCGATTTTTTTAAAGTGAATTTTATTCCAGTGTTTGGAGTAAGAAGATCTAGGTTTCAGTGCCAGCTCTATCTTCTCTGCTCGCAAGAACTAACACTCACCACCATGTCCCTGAGTTTGTTTCCTTATCTCTACAGTGGCTATCATATGAAGATAGTCATGTCCTCAACAAATAATCATACAGCTTGACTTCTTCCTTTCCCATCTATAAGCTTTTCTATTCTTGCTTGAGTGCACTGGCTAAAGACTTCAGTACAAGGTTGAATTGCCATGGTAAGAGTGGACCTCTTTATGGGAAAAGGTTTAATGTCTCAACACTAAATATGACATTACCTGTAGATTTTACATGAAGTCTTCTACCAGGCTGAGAGTTTCCCTTCTAGTCCTAGTTGACTGACAGTTGAGTTTTCAAATGTTTCCTCTATTCATTGAGATGTTCACATGGTTTCCTCCCATATTCAGGTACTATTAAATTACAATGATTAATTTTCAAATGTTAAGACACCTGCATTCTTAGGATAAATCCTACCTATTGCTATATTCAATTTGTTATATTTTGTTAGAGGCTTTTGTGTCTATGTTTTTGGTGTTACGCCGTATTTTGTTTATTCCCTTCTATACTGGAGTGTGCAATGAGATTGTGAATTTAATATGCTTCGTAGACTATAAAATTCTGTCCACACAGGCTCCAAAGTCACTGTAGGCTCCAAAGTCACTGTCGCTGCTAGTGATAGTGATGAAGCATGGCCCTTGCCATGACAACAACCCACGCTGGTCAGGAAACAGCCTCAATGACTCTTTCCCACCATTTTGCAAATTCAGCCATAACCAATAACTCAGAAACTTCAGCCTGAGTCTAGAAAAGATGCCTCCTGGATTTTCCAGAGAGGCCCAAATTTTAAATATTCTCTCCCACTGTCAAACCTCATTACAGCATACATCTTGATTTTGAGCTTAAGAGTAGTTTTCCCTGAAAGCATTGACTTATTCTGGCCTAGAAAGAAACTCATCTGCCACTTTCCTGTCTACTCAAGTAGACTCAAAACATTTTCCCACGATCTGTCTAAACACAGGAAATGGAAATTATCATATGAATATAGCTTCAATACATCTATAAAGATTTCAGTCTCCTGGGGCCTCCCTGGTGGCGCAGTGGTTAGGTGCTGCGCTGTGGAGCTGTCAGCAGCAGCAACACAAGTTCGACACCCGGCCGGGGAGTTTCCCACATGGTGCGGCAGACCTCTCCTGCCTCACCCACTGCTCCCCTCAGCAGTGTGTTTCCGTCCACCTGCCTGTTCTGCTCCCCACTCTGTCTCTGGTGAACCCTCTCGCCGCCCCGCGCCTCTGGCCTGTACCCCAGCCTGTATGCATAGATAAATAAATCTTTAAAAAAAAAAAAAAAGATTTCAGTCTCCACTTAGGAAGTTTAAAGTCAAGTAAGGTTTCTCAATTTTGACAAAGTTTATTGAAAGTAGTCTAGTTTGTGTGTCTCTTGCATAATCTTGTATGTTCTTTCATTTATTTATTTAACACAAACATCCTGAGTGCCTACTATGTGCTCAGTGCTAGGTGGTGTTCTGAGTGCCAGAGATACAGCAGGAAACAAGATGGGCCAGGCAGCGCCCTCTAGAGGCTAGAGTGTTCAGATTCTAATTTGATGTTGAAGCCCTGGAGTGGGTGTTGGGCAGTGCTACCCAGAACCCTTGCAGAAAATGACAGTCACTCCCCTAACTGCTACTGATCACTCACCTCTGAGACCCTCCCTAGCCCTGGTTCTCAGCCAAAGGGAGCCATCTCACCAGAGGTTACAATCCATTGGAGGGAGGGGTGGGAGGCAATACAAAGGTCCGAGCCTCTTGTCTCAACACAGGGCAACTCTGACAGGCCATTCTAGCTCTAGATCCTCGCTCTGTTCAGTTCCATTCTGCTTCCCTCACTTCTCCCAGGTATTGTATCCAGAACATTCTTCAATTAACTTCCTGCATCTAAATTTCCAAGCCAGAGTCTGTTTGCTGGAGGAATGAGCTTAAAACAAGCCTAAATTCTGATATCTGCTTAAATACTACCTCTGGGAAGAGGTAAGAGATTAACTAAATGACTATTAAATGTCTTTCTTCAAATGTAGTAGACCTTAAAAATACACCAGGACCTACCTAAGAAGTTCATTGAGCAAAGGTAAACATGATTTTCCCCCCAAATTAAAGCCATAACTGACAATTCCTTAGGGAAATCATGACTGCCAGTTAATATGCTCCCCCGAAGTTCAATAAAGAAACAGAACCACCCCACCATCATGGAAGAAGTTTCAGGAAAACTCGCTTAACCTTAAGAATTCAGGTATAAAATGTCACATGTGAACTGTGGCAGTGAAGCTCGCACTGCTAAATGGCAGCGCTCTCAGCTCAGGCCACCATGGCTGCAGAGTGGCACTTCTGTCCCACACAAGAACTTGTCAACAGAGCAACCTAGAATCTTCTCACGAAGACAGTTACTTCCGTGATGTATGATGTGACATCCTTTCATTTTTGGTTTCTCTTGGATGGTAGAGAAAGATCTGTCACTGCCTCACAGGGAGCATATGGCTGGGATGAGAGGGGCTGTCCCAGGGCACAGGACCATGCCTGGCGCCTCTCGGGGCTGGGGATGACTCGTGAGGGTGGCTCCTTTCTTGCCCTTGGGGCACAATAGCACGCAGCAAACCAGCAAGTCCTTCATTCATCCAACTATTTATCCAGCTGCGTGTTGGTCAGGCCCTGGTGGGGACTCCGGATACTTGAAGTGCAATGCGAGGTGGATGGCCTGAGGGGAGTTTCCCTTTTTTAAAGACTCCTGTGGCTGTTAGGGGGAGCCAATGGGGAAACCTACCCATTACTCTGGGAAGGGGATTCTGGGGCCAAGACAGTGACTGTTTAAATCTTGTTTCTGAAGGATAATTTTTAAAATGAAAAATGAACCCTCTGGTAGCTTCTTTGAGGCCTCCTGAGACCGACCACACAGGATGGCAGTCTGAAGCCATGAACGAAAAGTGCAGACCCTCTCAGGCAGCTTTGCTGGGGAGAGACAGTGACGGGCTTCAAGTCTAAATTGCTGCTTCTCTCAGTGTGGGGGTCCTCATACTTTGGATGACAAGGTAGTTACCTGACTTGAAAATACAGGTTGGTGGAGAGCAAGAGCTGGTTTCTCCTGAGAGTGTAGAGAAGGGTATGAAAAGTAGAAATACCTTCTCCGGTTTTGTTTATATTGATGTGAAAAACAGTAAGTATTTATTTGTAACAAAAATGATGGGCAAATACATGTAGGTTGTCTACACCTTTTTAAAGTGCAATTTTGCATTTCCAACATGTAGACATGCAAGATACCAAAATGCATAGTTTTTCTTACTTTCCAAAGTCTTTCCCTACATTGTGTGGAGATACTTGGTTGAAGTGAATTTCTATAAATAGTTCTTAAGAAGAAAATAAGAGCCATTGACTGAAAACTGACATTTGGAAATGGGTCTATGTTATGTATTCATGCGTGATTATTAGCATTAAAGTCTTTAAAAATAGTTGGTAGGTCCTGATGATTCAAGAGGCCTTGATTTCTTGAGTCCTTGGTTTATAAAATGATAACAACCTTGGATGATATTTTTCACATTTGTAAGTAAAATTCTAAAACTTTGGAGCTAAAGGGTTATTTCAAATATTTCTTAATGTACTATACATGCAAACTATGTCTGTGTTAACTCAGATTCTAAATTGGTTGCAGTGTGAACTAATCATTTCAAGCATTAAAGCTTGGCCTTGGGATGAAATTAAAGGAGAAACATTTAGGCAGAATCATTGGAGAATTACCCTCAAAGTAAGATTGCTAAATCCATAAATATTTTCCTAAGGGAAAAGTAAAAGTATCATCAGTTTCTAATGCTAAACAGAAAAAAATATTAGCCTATAGACCACAGAAAACAACCTGTGCCAGAACATCGACTTGTGTTCAGTGTGACTAGTGTTTCCTAATTAACGAAGAAATGTAAAATAGAAATCTGCATTAGAGGTCTAACTTACCATCCACAATAGCCCAAGTCACAATAGCCCAAGTACCTGTGATATCCTGGGTATCCACATCCCAAGTAACAAACCCCAGCATGGCGGGTATTTCTAGAGAACTAAAGATACACACACACACACACACACACACACACACACACACACACACACACACACAGAAAAAAAAAAGAAAAAAAATTGGGTGTGAGAGAAGTGGTGCAGTAAAAAGAATGAAAGCAAACAAAAAACAGAGGGAAAGGAGTAGAGGTACCACTTACCACCCTTCTCAGAAAACATTCGATCACGTCTTTGCCAGGCAGAACTCCTCTCTCCCGAATGCTCTCCCTCCCACGCAACTGCTCATTTACCAGCAGCATTTACTGAGCATCCATATGAGCCAGGAACAGAGCTTGACCTTGAGACTATGGAAACGAGTCAAACATTGGCCCTTATCCTCAAGGAAACCACAGATTTGCTAAGAAATGGGCACAAAAATGAACAATCTGGAAAGGGCCCTAAGACAGGAAAATGCCAACTGCTGAGGACCTAGAAGAGGAGGTGGTTCCTCCTGCTGCTCTTGGGCAGGCTCCCCAGAGCTCGAGTTTAGCCAGCATCTGAACACACGTGTGCTCCCCCAGGCAGTGACTGGGACACGGCAGGAGTTGCTGGGAAGAGCGGCAAGAGACCAGGCACAAGGGAGGGGACTGGCCCACTGCACACAAGCTGGGCACCAGGCCTAAGAGTGTAAACTGGGTCCTGCAGTCAGAGAGGGCCCAAGGCAGCTTTTACATTGGAAGGGGCACCGTCAGGTCTGGGTTTGGAAAGGTCAATGGCAGCAGCATGAAGCTTGGCCTCACATTTGATCTTGGGATACACCCTGAGTAGAAGACTCGACTCACGGAAGTTCTCATCAATGAAAGAGACCCCTATGCTCTATGTCGGCACCCCCATTCTGGTCTGATACAAACCCTTGTGCTCACAGACACTGTGGCGCCGTGCCCGCTGCTGTGAGGAACTGCAGCAGATGGACGCTTGGTATTGTCCAGAGACACTCTTCTCCCCTCTTGCCTTTTCTCAGACTGCTTCCTCACCTGAAATATTCTGTGGACCTGCCAGCCTCCTGTTTCCCTTTCCAGACTCAACCCTAATATTATCTGGCCTCTGAAACCTTTGCTGAGGTCCCTAGTTAGAGTTAATGTTCTCTTCCTCCTCTCTGCCCCATGATAAAAAAATATTCTAGTCTGTTCTACAGCGAGCATATTGCTGGAACTGACTGTCTTCACATCTACCTCTCTCACTAGCCAGGGAGGTCTCAAAACCCTAAAAGGATATAAAGTGTGTTTCTCTCAGTTATTGTCTTTCCGATTCTCAAACATTTTGGCACATAGGCAATGTTTAGCCAATGTGGACTTTTTTGTCAGGCAAGCAAATATATATGTTCACATTTATAAGGATGTTCCACATCACTCACAGAAACAAATTTCATATAATTTACATACTGAATACAATAAAAAACAGTTCTAAATAAATATTTAGTTGTCATCCTCCTGAAGAAAAAGTTCTGTGTTTAAGGTATCACTAGAAGACATGCCAATATGCCACCCTTCTCACCAGCCCAGGACTCTGTCCCAAAAGCCATGCCCTTCACTGAGACTCACCAATAAGCTACTTTAGATTTACCATTTTAAAGAAGGAAGAAAAATTTTAGTTGTTACAAATAATAAAGGAGGCAGGTACTAAAAACTGTGCATTTCATAAAACAGTAAACTTTGCTATAAATATTCTCATTAGTAGCTTCCTATTAACACCTATTACTTAAAAAGTCCTCATCAAGACCAATAAAGAGATTGACTTTCCTGTGACATCCAGAAAGTCTAGAAATTTAAAAGCAATAGTGAGGAATTCCACTATTTTTATACAGCCTTTGTCTATAGGATAGTATTTTTATACTATTTTTAATAGAATATCTATTATATTTTTTAGCGTCAAGAGCAAAGCACTACCCTAACTTGGCACTTTTTTTTCCAAAGATTTATTTATTTATGCACACAAGAGCTGGGGTATAGGCCAGAGGTGTGGGGTGGTAAGAGGATTCACCATAGACAGAGTGGGGAGCAGAACAGGCAGATTCACTGAAATACACTACTGAGGGGAGCAGTGGGCAAGACAGGAGAGGTGCGGTGCGCCATGTGGGAAGCACCCTGGTCAGGGATCGAACTTGGGGGCTGAGGATAGCTTCAGAGTGCTGAGACTTAACCCCTGTGCCTCCAGGGAGGTCCCTCTTCAACTTGGCTTTCACTGGAAGGTTGACATTTGACTCAGCAGCACTAATTAACTACCAGGTAGACTACCTGTGTTTACTATAGGAAAGTCACTCACAAGCAACCTATAAAATAATAACACTAGCTAAACACACAGAGTCATGGATACCAAAATAATGTACTTTTTATGTACAACTATCCATACTCAGAGCATGTCTATTGAGTAATAAGGATTTACTACTTATAATCAGAATACATTTAAATTATATTGCAAGAGGATAATTTATATTGCAAGAGGATAATGGTCCCATCTAAGACCCGATTTATTGCAAAGCATCATAATATAGCAAATTCCAAGGACAGTTAAATAATTTTCAAAACCAAAATTTCAAATTTATTGGTATAGGCCAAAATCTCATTTACTTTTTGGAGATATCAGGAGTGGACGAATGCTTTTCCTGTTTTCTGTTTGCCCTTTTTATGATGTTTTCCTCTTTTTGGATAATTCTTTTTTCTTGTCTTTCTTCTGATATTTTTGATTCTTTCAGTTTGAAATATCCTCTTCAGTGGAACTAGACTAATAAGATCTTTTCTTTCTTCCCACTTGATTTTCTTATTTGCTTTCTTTCTTTCTTCTATTTTTATTTATTCTATTTTATTCTATTCTATTTTTCTGTAATGTCTGCTAGTTCTTCATTCTCTTCATCACTCTGTAATGCTTGTGCTGGTGACATCCGCAACTATGTCCCTTTGAAGAAAGCAGGGGCATAAAAGTCAGGCTACTGGGGGGGCCACATTTTACAGCCTGCTTTGTGTTCTCCGAGGGAACCTCTGCTTCTTGAATCTATAGCTCCAAGCTGACAACTCCTCAGCTGAGTCACAACACCCTACACAGGGCTTCCTCGTACTCAACATGTGTCTATGGGAAAATGAGTGAGTGAATTTTATACCCAAAGCAGCGGCTGAAGAGGCATTTGAGGTTTGTTTTTCTCATAAATATCAGTTTTAATAGGCATATTCTGTACCCTGGATAAGAAATGGTATTTTCCCAGCATGGTCCCTGTCACAGAAGAAGGGGTGGGAGGGAGGCAGGACGGGGCAAGTAGGGGGTCTGCAGCCCCTATTCAGAGAGCCCACTCACCTATAGCAAACACCTCTCAGCTCTTTCTTCGACACCAAATTAGAGTGATACAGTAGCGCAGGACTGTCCTGGCCCCAGGGTCTATATTTTCTCTGTTTAGTGATGTCCTTTTCTGAGGTAAAGCATTTTAAACCTTATGTTAAGCAGAAACTTCCCACTATAATACAGCACTGTGGCCATCTTTTCTTACAATGGTCTGGTAGCAATGTTATTCTCGTTGTCACTATTGAACACTGTGATCCCCAATCCATGTCCCGCTCCATTCTCTGAGCACCCAGCACCCATACAGAGTAGAGCTATAACATATTCAGTCACAGACGGGAGAGGGTCCCCTGCCTTCAATTCCAACTGTCATGGGCACAAAGCCAAACTCCTTGAACAGGGGTCAGTCAGTCCATCAGTCCACTGGGGTCTTAACTATAACTGGTAAGAAGGTTCCAGATGGGTAGGAAGCAATCCAGTTGTCTCACCAAAAAAAAAAAAAAAGAAAAAAAAAAAGATGGAAAGGAGATTTCAGGAGCGGGAATTCCTTATTCTGGTTGTCATTTCCTTATTCTGTACAAGTGACAAAAAGCATTTTTCCCTGGGCATTCTCTCATGCCAATGAAGTTCATGAGGCAACAGGCATATGGGGCAAGAAGCAGCTTCAACACATGCCACTTAGTGCCTGGCAGGATCCATGGTCACCAAATACCCCATGCTCCCTCCATTTCCCTTCCTTGCTGTTTGGGGCCACATGACCAATTGCAGCCTGTGGACTGCGGGGAGAATCCTAGGGATCCTGTCTAAGCTGAGGCTGTCAGCAGCCATCTCTCTCTCTTCTGTTAGAGTCTCATTGAAGGCCACCTGCTCCACAAGCAGAGCTGCAAGACGGAAATGGGATGTCCACACGCATCTGACTCTATGTCAGTGGGGGATAAACTCTTATTGCCTGAAGTTGCGGAGACTTCAAGGTTTATGTGTGCCCACCAGCTTACTCTGGACCCTACACCCTAAGATTCTAAGTAGGAAACACCAATGAAAAACAGTTTTGCTTTCAAGAGTAACAATCTAGACAGGTAAATAGCGAAGGGCCAAGGGAAGGGCCTAAGAGAGGAGAGTTCACTGAACAGGTGTAAATGCAGTGACCACGCAACTGGAGGTGACACACAAACTTCTTCAAACGTGGTCATTTAGATACTTGAACACATATAGAAAAATAGAGAGAATAGTATATGGACCCCTTCTTCTGAAACCCATCACTGGCTTGAACGATTAGTATCATTTGCCAGGACAGTTTCCTCTACTCCACATGTCTCCTCAATGATCTAATTAACTAGTCCATAGTCAAAGTCAAATGCCCCCGATTTGTATCAAGTAGATAGAGACCTGTATCGCAAGTATGTATACATATAGTTATATATTTACATATATATGTCTATATGTTACATATGTGTGTTATGATATATATGTCTATATATGTTATGTAGATGGGTGTGTGTGTGTGTGTGTGTGTGTGTGTGTAGACACAGAGAGTTTTTGTTCAAATCAGGACCCAACAACTTCTAAGCATTGCATCTTGTTGGTATGTCTTCAAAACCTGATTTCAGTTAAGACAGTTTACCCTCACACTCATTTTTAAACTCCATTAACTTTATAAACATAAAATAATGCATTTTTAAGGCCCTGCCTACTCTGCTGTCAATTAAGGGTAAAAGAAATCTTGTAAACATCAGCTGAAATAGCAACAGTTGCCTGGTCATGTTGGGTTTGCAGAGCCCAAACAGCAAAAAGTCTGAGCAGCCTGCATGTGGCCCATGAGGGCACTGAGACTGACATGCAGATGGCTCTTCAGAAAGCCCCTACACCATGCATGTCAGTGTCCTAAACCATGGACACGCGTGAAGCTTTCTGAAGAACTCCACTCCAAAAACATTCCAAAAGAAACGAAACCAACCATCCTGAGGCTCAGGGAACCTGGAGTAGGCTACATTTTAGCATCTGAGTGGGAAGTGGTCTGTGTCTCTAGTCCTTCTCTTGGCTTCTCACCAAGCATAAGTGGCTTCTGTGAGGCAATGGCCTGGAAAGGCATTCAGCTGGTGATGCTGGAAGGGAACAACTGCCGCCAAGAGTTTGAGCCCATGCTTTGGGCATAAAACTGCAGCACTACCAACTGGGTGGGTGAGTGAAACCCAGAGGTCTCATGGCCAAATTCCAAACTCAGACGATTACCATTTACTTTTGCTGCAGAATCAGAGAGAATTTTAGAATCTGAGAGACAGAAAGACAAAGAATAAGAGATCAACACTCAGAGACACATAGGGCAAGAGTGAGGAAGCTTCCATCCACCCACCCATCCATCTATCCATCTATACAGTGGAAAGGCAAAGGCAGCAAGAAGGAGCCAGAGAGAAAGGGATCAGCAGAGAGCAGGCATGAGACAGAGAGCAAACCACAGAGAGGCGGCACACACTGTTTTATCAAGCCCAACAGCTTTTCCACTCCAAAAACACTCCAAAAGAAATCAACAGGTAGGCTGCAGCCAGGGGTTCAGTTTTATACAAAGAGCACTGCCCAGTCAGCTTCGTTGAGTCGCTGCATTCCCTGGATGGGTATAAACACCAGCCTTTGTCCTGTTTTCCAGCTGTGGGAAAACGTTTGAGAGTCATCAATACACAGCAGATCAGATGTGGATTCCTGGTTTAGAAGGGACTGAGTTCCCTGAAATCTCACCAAAGAGAAGGTGAAAAGGTCTAAAGAGAAAGCAGAAGGCTGCCGCCAGGATTATGTGCCAGTTAAGAAGGCTTGTTTGGAGCAACATCGCGTGGCAATGTGAACAGTGCATGTAAATGATCAAAAGCGGCCAGGACCCTCTCCCATCGGTCACAAAAGCTGCGTAAGGCCGGTTCCTTTGAATGCTGTTTTAGTAGTGGTCTCATACAATACATCTTAAGGAACATTTATACTGTGTTCACTGTGCATTCAACTGTGGCCACTTCAAAGGTTTAGCCAAGTATTTTATGGCCATGGTAAAGGGTTCTTATTGATTTAAATTACAAGCTTGGCTCCCGTCAGCTCCACTTGAGGGCAAAAATGCAATAAAATATCCCACCGCACAAGAGACAGACATATCGCATTGAAAATCTTAAGAGATCCTTTCTACTATAATCACTCTCGATGATATTTATTTATATGGGCAAGGTTATCAGAGAGATTTGTCTACAATCTTTAGGCTTTGGGGGTTTGTTTTGGTTTGGGTATTTGCTTTTTTAAAAGTCTCGTTCTGACCTGGGTCCAAAGAAAGGTCACCGGTGCATTCCACGACCCCTGCCTTAGACGTCCACCGCTCCCTGGCTCCTGGCAGAGTGGCTTGTTCCAAGAACAGTGACACTGACATACTGGCCATCACAGCTGAGGGATTATGGTTTTCAGTCCTCCGATCATTTGCACATCCAGCAGGCCAAGCGCAGATGAATGAGAGGTGTCAAGGCATGAATGACAAGCCTATCAAGGCGATGGAAGGCTGTCCCAGGATTAACTGTCAGGGAGACAAACTCCACTCTGGAGACACAGACAAGAACATGCTATGGGAAGACTGTAAAATTGAGAGGGGGTCGAAGCTGTCAATATGAAATGCTGTTTATGCTACTCACTAAACCCTATGATAATCAGCACAAAGGAAGTCACCTTATGCAAAGAGAGGAGAAAACCACAGCAGCCTGCTCTGGTCTGCTTCATTCCCGGTTCCTTTATAACAATTTGCCTGAAACATACCCAAGATGGAGCTAACCCCCAGACATACACAGAAAAAAGCAAATGACTATTATGTATCTGACATTTGAAATAACATGTTTCTGGAGGGTTGGCATTACAAGAGTCATTTCACTTCAAAATGTTATTCCTAATGTAATTTTTTAAAATTCATAAGAGGTACTTGCTAGAATTCAGCGTAGCACTAAAGTCACTCAAAAGACAGAGGTCAAATTCATTTCATTTCTTTTATGTTTTCTTCTCTCTGCTAGATGAAATAAATGATTAAGCCTAGAACACTTGGCAGTTCAGCGAATGTGCTCCGTGGCACCATTACAAGATCGATTTTCTCAATACAGGAGTCTTTCTAGGGTGCACATTGCTTAGCTGACATCTGTCGCCGTTGTCATGGCAGCGCTCTCTCCAGCATAGTGAGAGGTCAGGCCTGACAGGCAAGGCCTCGCCAGCTCTACCCCAGTCACTTCAAGGTTAACAGCCAATGGACCAAAGAAATAGGCAATTATAGTACAGTCAATTCCGGTTAAGGAAATATCTGAGAAGTAAATATGTCTGATAAGTGAATGGAAATGAAACAGCCAATGCTATTGATGCAATCCCATAATATCAATATCATTTTGTGGTGGAGTTTGGGTGTTCCTTGTAAAATTTCCATGTTCAAAGAAATCTCAGAGAGAAGACAAACAAACCTCATCACGCTGCTCTACATGAATAACAGAATTCCCACAGACAAATAGATGAGCAGCAGAAGAGAAAAGCTTCTTCAAGGAAAAAGTACAAAGAAGATTCCCTGGGTTTCTCCATCCCCTGTTGGTTTAGTTACCAGATATTCCAGCCGCATATGGGCCTAAAGGAGATTCCCGGCGTTTTAAACAAATCGACTTTTTTTTTAAGGTGATATTTCTCATTGCTCCCTCAACTTACTAAATGTATTACTTATAAGGCTGAAAGTCTTTCCTACACATTCAACAACCCTGAAAAAGCTCAAGTTTTCAAACTATCAACATATTTTTTGAATTAACAATTTCCAACAATATACATTTCAAATAAAGCCTAACTTTTGATAGGCAGAGAAAAGATATTATTTTAATAGACAGTGTTTGAATAAAATTAGAAAAATGACAAGTGGAACTAAAATGTAAAGATTTTCAATTACAACTCGCATACCCCAGGAATTCAGTTACTGTCAACCTCTGTAGGTTGCAATACCGAAATTCATTATAGTTTATACATTCATGTTAGCCACTCCTGATTAAATAGTGCAGTTGGTATAAAAAAGATCTTTAGATTTTCATCAGATGCCCAAAAGAACAGCAATGGCATTTCTTCCACTATAAGATTTTGTTATTCACAAGAAAGCATGGAAAATTAAGGATATATATGGATAGACACACAAACACATAGTCCATGGTTACTCATCTCAGATATTTATTTAAATGTTCTTAGCTATGGTCAGTGCACACCACACTGGGGTATTTGGTCCATCCATGGCCACATCAAGAGGTAGAATTTCTTCAAACAGTGGTCATGTCACGCTTACCAGTTTGTGTCCCAGAGTTCGCAGTAACAAACTGAAGTCACATTCATCTTCCTCTTGCTTTATGAGTGGAAGCTGGTTTAACACCTACACCAGTGAACTGACGTTGCTCCTTTCAGTATCATGGTCTTTCAACTTCATTTGAAAATTCAACATTGTTTTAGAAGAGTTATGTGTGGATGCAAGAAAGACTAACCCACTCAAATGAGCTTAAGTGCAGAGGGTTTTATTGACAAGATACACAGGCCATCCCAAAAAGCACTGGAAATTGCCAGGAAACAAATTATATGCAGGTCAAATAAGAACTAGAAGTGGGATTGGAAAACCAGAAGCCAGGTTTATTCTCTCTACCTGCATTTCATCTCTGCCATGCTTCTCTTTCTCTTCTTTACCTCTCTTTCAACCAGCTTCCTCTGCTTTCAACACAGCTAAATCTGGGATGACCTTTCAGTTCTGATAGCAGTCTCATCTTACTGATTTGGTTTCTGGATGTTTTGATTCTACATCCCCTTAAGAGAGAGTCTTAAGTTGAGCCTGGGCAACAGATTGGTTCTCCCACAGTCTGATGCCCAATTTGACTTAACCAGTTTGGGTGGGAGTAATTGGCAGGGTTATTCCATTTAATATGACTTCCGTGTTCACCCCTTCAGCAAGAGCAAGGTACACACTCAAAACATGTCCTCTATGCCTTCTGCAGGGATCAAAGATGACACGTTGATGCCCAATAGCGTCAGCCAATGAGCGAGCATTCCGAACAACAGGATGCTGAGATAGTCAACAATATTACAATGGATTTGTGTTAACTGTAGTATTGTCAGAGTCATCCCCAAGGTATAAAATGACCACCCCCCGCAAAAACAAACAACAAAAAAAAAACCTGCCCAAATTCCTTACTTAGTACAGAAAACCCACCCTTACGCCTTGGCCTCCACAAAGGGTTTGGCATCCTGTCGCCCGCCCTGCACTTCAGCTAATGTGAACTGTTCCCTGCTAAGTCCCAGCTTTCCTTCTCTCTGGCCTCCCTCTGCACAGTTTCCATTCCATCTTCTCCCTGGACCACACTATAATTAAATATAACTAACACATAGAGCCTCTCAAAGAATAACCAAGAAGTAATGGATGGTCCCTGGAAGGGGATATTTTCTCAAGCAGATAGTTTAAGTGGACACTTGATGTCATTCGTTAAGGGAAAGCACACGGGCCTGTCCTTGAGGGCCAGCTCAGGTGCCAGCTCTCCCATAAAACCTTCCCTTGACTACCCAGATGAAAAATCAATAATCCCTCCTCAGAGGAAGCATTTATTGTCTCTATCACTGTTTTCCAAATGTGAAAACTTGTAGGTCCTTGAAATTACAAGCCCACAGACCTCAGTCTGAGAAACAATGTGTTAAAAGTTAAACCTTAGCACTTCAGGGACCATTTGAGTCATGTTGAGCCATAGACTGGGGGGCCTGAAATTACAAGGCAGTTCTAAGTTATGAATTGACCTCCAGATGGTCTAGAATATCCTTCTACTAGCATCTATCTACATGATAATTAAAATAAAAATATAAATCATAGCATCATTGTTAAATCTCAGTTTTAAAAACTGTTCAGGACCTGCGTGGTCTGAAATACCCCTACAGACACTCATTCTAAATTATAGGACTCATGTGGAATTAACCAGAAACCACCTCCACCATTTGATTCAAATATGCAGCTCTAAAAAAAAAAACCTAAAAACTAAAAACAAACAACCATATAGCCTGGTAAATTCTATACCTTCTATTTACACCTGGTCAAAGCCATAAACCCAGGGCTTGTTTTGTATGGATAGCCTTCAAACTATTCCCCTGTAAACCCAGTCAAAATGCTGGTCCTGGTCTTTTACAGAGACTGGAAGTCTAGACACAACATCTGAACAGGAACACCTATCATTTGCTAAAATAGGAGCACAGTTAGCTGATTTATATGCTCACGAATTGTGAAAAAATGCAGTGTAGATTCCATTCGAGGATTTTACGGTCAAAACTGAGAATTAACTGTGGCGGAGGACTTTTTTATGCCTTTGTCTTGTTTTCTTAGTTCTTTTCTCAAGTTTGAGTTGTGGCTATTTTTTTTAATCCTTTATCCAATATATAAAAGGCAAGGAATTGATCTACACATCTGAGAATACACATATCTCATAGTCTACTAAAGAAAACATAACTGTAAATAGATAACATGGAATAAGTTCTGCAAATGACGTATATACTAAAGGATATAAAAAATAACAAAATTATTAACATTCACTGGGGTATTTCAGGAAAGATTCACAGAAAATAACTTTTACTTGGCATTATATTAATTATACATTCTGCATAACCAATCACTCCCAGACATAGCAGCCCAAAACAAGTATTCTATTTGTCTCACAGTTTCTGTGAGTCAAAAATTGTCAAGGTTTCTCATGAGCTTGTGATCAACATCACTCACAGAGCTTTTGGCAGGAGGCCTCAGTTCTTCTCAGTGGGCTTCTCCATAGGACCAAATGAATGTTGTCCTGAAATGTCAGCTGGTTTACCCAGGAATGAATGAAATTGAAGTGAGAGACAAAGACAGAAACAGACAGCGAGAGAGAGAGAGAGAGAGAGAGAGAGAGAGAGAGAGAGAGAGAGAGAGATCCAAATCTTGAAAACACACGCTATCACTTTCTACGTATTCTTCCATTAAAAGTGACTAAGCACAGCCTGCATTTAAGGGAAAGGCAATTAGGCTCCATCTTTTGAAAGAAGTATCCAGGAACTGATGGACGTATTTTGAAGTCATGAGTACTGGAGGATGAACAGGACCTCTCTACAAAGAGGCTGGGAGAGCACCGTGGGTAGGAGATACAGCATGCACAGGTGTGCGAGACTAGGACTTCTAAGAAGAGCAAGGAGTTCACTGGAGGTGTTCAAACTTATCTTAGCCTTTTCATTGGACAAAATATTACAAAGAAGTGCCACGGTACAGAATATAAAACTAGCTCTACAATGGCTGAGTAGGCAAAGGAGGGAGACAGGGAATTTCCCTGCAAGGCAGCCTTTATTCAAACTACTGAAGGCCCCAGAACTTAAGGGTTGTTTCGAAACCACACTGTAAGCAATTGCTACTAGTGCTTATCTATAGGCGCTAGGCAATAATCTTTGTATTATCAGGTAACAAATTGTGTTCTATCATTGGTTGTAACCAAACCAAAAAATAGACAAAATTCTCATTAAAAAGAAAGTAATGATCTTGTTGCAAGGCAAATTACCCACGGTTGACTAGTGGGTTGTATTCCAAGAGTTCACTTATAAAGTGTTCTTTAGAACTCTGTGTATCAGCTATTGCCACAAAGATGCTGTGTAACAAACCATCCCAAAGCTTGGTGACCTGAAACAACTATGATTTGTTCTCACATGTGTAGATCAGCTAACTGAAGCTAGTACTTGCTTCTGTGGCTCTGTTTCAAGTTGTTAAAGGGGTAGCAGTTACCTATGAAAAGTTCACTTGTTGGAGAAAGAAGAAATGCAAAAGGCACAAAAGGGCAAGGAGAAACTTAAGGCGTAAGATCAAGAGTGATACATTCTTGTCCACATGTGGTTGGCTAAAACAAATTTCATGGACAAGACTAAAGTCAAGGGGTAGGAAAATACATTGAGCCCACATACACTTAAAACAAGAGGGTGAAAAATCAGAGTCCTCTCACACCCCCACACCTCTGACATACACCCCAGCTTGTATGAATAAATAAATCTTTAAAAAAAAAAAGAAAAAATGGAGTCAATTGCTTGACTAGAACATTCTGAATTCTGAATGCATTTTTCCATAAAAGCAAAGCTTTTATTGTAGTTTAGCAGATTAGCAGGGCAAAATCAATTTAATTTCTTTTAAAAATAATAGTGGCCTAGAATCAGCTCTATAGGGCGCAGGTCCATTTTTAAGTAAGCCAGGTTTATCTTCCCAGACCACTTTCTTCACCCCCTTCTCAAAAAGTTCATATCGGGGCCTCCCTGGTGGCACAAGGGGTTAAGTCTCAGCACTATGAAGGTATCCACAGCCACTGCAGCAGGAGTTCCATCCCTGGCCAGGGAGATTCCCACATGGCACAGCAGACCTCTCCTGTCTTGCCCTCTGCTCCCCTCAGCAGTGTATTTCAGCCAATCTGCCTGTTCTGCTCCCCAACTCTGTCTCTGGTGAATCCTCTCACTTCCCGCACCTCTGACCTGCACCCTTGTACTTCTATGCATAAATAAATAAACTAAATCTTTAGAAAAAAAAATAATGTTCTTATTTTTCCCCACATGCTCTGCCTCTTCATGGCTACCCTAGATCCCTAGGCTCTATGCCTTATTCTTCACTCACTTCCTTCCTCCCAATTATTTTAACCCCCAAATTCAGAAACTGGGACCCTTCAATATCGTCCCAGTGGTTGCCAAAATGAAAGCCATCTGATTAATACAATTTATATTCACATATGAAAGGTGCATTCCTTCTCAATACTCCCTCCCTTTGAAAGGGCCTGTCCCATAGTCCACATAAGCTCCCATTAGTAAGATTCAAGTCAATAAATACATTGATAAAAGTCAAAGAGGCTGGTGTATTTTCAGAAGAGAGAATATGTCTTAGATAAACCTGCTAATTATTTTTTTCAGATACTCTTAATTTGTAAAAAGGGTGTCATTCAAACATGTGGAGCCAGTTGTATTCACTTTATTAGTCTCAGCTCCAATATTTTTTCCTCTCTATGCAGCTGCAGGGAATTGAACTCACCAGGAGAAGATAAATGTTGGTGCTATGATTTACATCTCATTACAGGACCAGTGTTGTTTCCCATTTTGGAATTTACTCTAGAGGCCAAATCTTTCAAGATTTTTTCTTTCAACATTAAAAGTGACATATTTCAACATGAAACATGCCTAGTTTGATTCAGGAAGAGCTTGATGATTTTGCCCTTGTATTGGGTTTTCATATGAACATCCCTATTTTAAACAAACAAACAAGAAATTATTATCTTGAGAATGTTACAATTAATCATCTTTGAGAGTGTGTTTCCTTTTAAAGACCAATCATAAAGATTTTAAATATTAAATTTTAGTAACACCACTTTCCTACCCTGTTCAAATGCCTAGGTATAAATTAAGGAAAGTAGGAAGTTGAGAGTTGAAGTTCCCAAGTAATTGACTAATCTGAATAATTTGAACCAAAAAATATAATTTTATTGATCCTGAAGTATGAATTTATGTATGGTTCTTCATTTCTGCTGATGTTTTCATGACAAAAAATAGCAATGCCTATATGCCTGATGACAGTATTATGATGTCATATTTTAGCCATTTTGTGCAGCCCTTAAAATAGTCAATATCCTCCCCCATCACTTTGCCACACAAACCATAGTACTATCATCAAGCTATATGAGGGTGAGCCAGTAGGAATAATTATTTCTCCTACTTCAGTTAACTGCCAGTAACCACAGCACTAACATTAGGTAGGTTATGTTAGGTTGGGATTTGGGATGTTTTGATTTAAGAATTCCTGCGCACTATTTTTTCTCACCTTAGCCAAAATAACCATATATATTTTATGTTACCCCAAGAAAGAGTATTTTTGTCTTGCTACTTAGCAATTAAATTCTAATAAGACTTACCTATATCAAAACTTGCAGTGAGAACTATGAAAAGAGAGTATGTAATAAGTATGATTGGCAAGGTAAGTTTTACCCCTTCAGTGGCAGAGTAGCCATCACTCATCAGTCATGGAGTTGCCATTATTACTAGCATATTTAGAGTGAATTCATAGGTTAATACTTAAAATGGGACAAGGGGTTAGTATAATGGTTAAAATTCCAGATCCTGTGTTTACCAGTCATAAAACGTGGGCAAGTTGCTTAACTTCTCTGTGTCTCAGTTTCTATACTCACAGGTGAAGAATAGCACATACCCCCTAGAAGACATGTAAAGTTTGAATGAGTCCATATGTGTGAAATACTCAGATAGTGCCTGGCTCAAAGTAAGCACTATATCAGGATTTGCTGTCCTCATCAGCATCACCACGGACATCACCAGCTATAGATTCTTATTAGACAGCCAGTCTTTTTACTTGTAACTAGATACTCGAGAGCAACACAATCCACACACAGTTCATTAGAATTCTTGAGTTCCTCTTAAGCATCACTGTTGAGACTGCAGCTGGGCCAACCACTAAATAGAATCTAATAAAATTGAAGGTGCTCATGCCCTATAAGCTAGCGATGCTTGTCTTGGGAAATAGAGAAACTCTTAGACCTGCAAATCTAAGACCCCTTAGACTGAGAGACTAGACTGGATTAGAATATTCATGGCAATGAGGTTCATAATAACAAAAAAAAGGAAACATCCAAATTGTCATCAACAAGAGAATGGCTAAATAAGCCTTAGCGTATTCATGCAATAGAATAACAAGTAGTAGTGAATATGACTTAAGTGTGTTACTTGTGTCCACTTGAATATATCTCATAAATACAATATTGAATAAAAAAGCACTTCACAGAATACGTCAGTATGATTCACTCACACAAAGTTCCAGCACATTCAAAACTTGTCTTTAAAAAGCAGAAGAATGATCGACACAAAATCATGAGCGTGGCTGACTCCAGAGGTAAGAAGGATGTCCCTGGAGTCTCAGTGGTAGCGATAATGCATTTCTTAATTTGGCTGGGTCAATACATGAACATTCATTTTATTGCAAAGTTTTATAACCCACATATATTACGAATTTGTTAAGTATTTTTGACATTATATTCAAAAGTTCTTCAATGAGAAAATAAAGGAATGAAACCACGACTTTGCCTGGAGTCCCACCACATCCCTCTCAGGGGGCACCCGGGCCCCAGTTCTCTTCATGTGCCGGCTGCAGGTCTTTCTCTTCAGGGATGCACAGTAGGGTCTGGTTGGAGGACACTCTAGGCCTAAGGACATTCTGTTTGTTTTCTTAATGTAAGAAGACAATAGCCAGTCAAAATGCTATGTCTCTTCTCATAAACACTACTCTACCTATCATCTCATAAGGTAGGAAGTGCGTTTGCTTTCCTTATTTAGCAAAGATAAAAAATAGAAGCACAAAACAACCACAGTCCTACAGGCTGTTTGTATCCTAATGATGCCTGAGTACCAATGTATTCGGCTTCCTTCAGGAGGATTTTATTCTGTTTTACCCTCAAGGGCCCCCTCACAGTCTACGTTTGCCTCTGTAAATCGTATGCAAGTTCTTTGGGAAGTCAGAGAGCTACAAATCTTCAATTTAAAAAAAGAATGAGGGAATGGCACCTCTGGGATTAAAACCCAACTCTCCTGATTACAGGTTCCGTCACTGAACATCCTCTAAATGGGATTTAAATCCATACTCAGTGTTCATTATGCACCGACATGCAAGACGCGAGAGAGTTGGGAGAAAGAACTGAACCACTGAAAGCCCGCTCAGCACGCACCCGCAGTAATGGAATTAGTCCTCCCCCAAGTCAACAGACTCCGAGTCCCTGGCCCTTCCCCACAGCCACCCAGGGCTTCACTTTGCATTATCTATTTTTTTCCCCAAGACTTGGGGGTGGGAAAAGAGGAAGAAAAGGAAGTGATTTTTCTCCTTAATAGGTTTGCTCTTCTCGCTCTGGGTTGATCAATGTGAGTGGGGTTGAACACACTCTCTTCCACCCCCTCCTCTTCAAACTGCTTCCTTCCAATGTAAATAATTCAGACAAAATAAAATAATCATGGGCTGGTAATGACCACCACTCCCTCCCCAAAATTGAACAATCACTGCAATGTTGTCCCCCTAGCCATTGTGGGAGGCTGTCACTGGGCCCCGTGCTGGCGGCAAGGCAAGGCTGAGAAGTACATGGTACTTGAGGGTGAGGGTGGGGGGCAGTTAGTTGTTACTCCTGAGCAGAAGGGCAAGAAATGGCATGGCCATGCATCCATGGAGACAGCTGGTATTCTGCTAAGGAGCCTGGAAGCATCATAAATTTAAAATGGCTGCTCTAAACCAAATTCTCCTTATTTTTCATTCTCATTTCCATCTTTGCACATAAGAAGAAAGCTCTGATGACAGGTTCCAAGGTACTCTCCCTCCTCAAAAAAAAAAAAAAGTATGTCTTTTCTCCTAGCATTTCCTCTTCATATAATTTCTACTAGGCTTATTTCTTCATATAAATACGTTATTTACCTGTTTGGGTCTCAACAACAAAAATCTTTAGGAGAGGAGTAAGTTGTTTTGCTTCAGAACAGCAATAAGTTCAGGCAGAGACAGCACCAGTTACAATATGACAATGAATACGCTCAGCCCCACAGAACAAAACAAAAAAAGATTCTCCCAGCAAAACTTTGTGTGTGAATGGTGTGAGGTAAGGGGTGTTTGGCGGGAAGCATCTCATTTGGATCCACTTATTTAAGAGGAAAATTTTGCTTAATAATAGTTCTCTGTAAAAAAGATGATTCTCTGCAGACTCATTATCTTCATGGAGAAGTAAAGAAGCTGTAAACAATGACTCTGAAAACAGCACCGATAGGACTATTATGATCCCAATTTGAGATGGATATGTAGCGTGTAGACACTGGATAAAAAAGATTGAACTCATAAATGCGTACACAAAATCCTGGCTCTTCCCACTTGCTCTCACTCAGTCTTTGGAAGTTGGCGGAGAAAGCCTTGAGGAGTGGAAGGAAGTGGGCTCTGAAGCCCAGGGTTCTCCAGGCTCCTCCAGTAGAACAGGCACAGAAGTGAACCCCTTCTCTCTGATGCTTTTCTCAGGACCAACCGTGACTGAGGCTCCCAGGCTCTAAATCTGACTTGTCCAACAGGGCAGTCATTTGGACTAATATTTTAAAAATTAAAAATTCAGCTCCTCAGTCACCCTGACCCGTATCCAGAGCTCCTTGGTCACATGTGCCGTACTAGACAGCACAGATGAAAACATTTCCATCATCTTAGAAAGTTTTGTTAGATAAAATGGCTCTGATGTCAACGTGCTGTAGAAGGTCGGTAGAAACGCTGACCAGGCAAGGCTTTCAAAAGCGGAGGATCAGTATTTCCAACCCTAAGTCACTTCTGTATTTGGTGCAACTGATAAAATAAATAAGTATCTATAGGAAATTGGTGCAACATCTCATGTCTCAAAAATCTTGCTTCTATCCTTGCTATTATATTGAAATATAATAGCAGAGTATTTCTAAGTGCTTAGTCAATGCATCCCTCAACTTGGTTCATTTTCCTCTTCCATTTGATGTTCTTAACTGCTAACATAAAGAAAAGAAAGCAACTGTGGGTGCAATTTCAATAGAAAATGTTACATTTAAATACTTCAAAATACATGATGTGGGATAAATTCCTAGATATCAGCTTTATAGAAAGGGGAGAGGTGTTTCAGTCACCTCTATTCTATCTGCGAGAGAACCAGGACCAGGCCTCAAGTTATCTGTCCCCCACCTTCTGCCAGAGCAGGAATTGTGGCTGGCATGGGTGCACAAATGACCTGGACAAAAGAGGCCAACCTTGCTATCAACGCAGGAAGTGCTTGAAAGGTTTTCAGCAGGGGAGGTGTGAGCCTGAAAGAAATCCTCATACCCTGTGTAAGCTCACTGTGCTTCAACACAGAAATGCTTCTGAATTCATTTTTTTAGTGCCTAAAACAAATATTAGAATACTGAAAGTTATCAGTATGTTTTACTTTTAAGAGAGCACAGATTGTGAAATATTTGTTTACCACACTTATTATTAGCATCCTAAGGGGAAAAAGGCCTTCACACTTCTTATTCACATACTTTCAATAATAGCAGGCATTTCAAAAGATTTCTTCTGACATCCAGAATGTTACACATTTGTTTTAAGTGTTTTTAATTCTTTTTGAAGAACTCTAATATCTGGCACGACTTGTGTTCACCTTGATTTTCCACCTCAGTATCCCAGACATTTGTTCCATCATTTATATATCCATGCACTCTTTACACCTTCATTCATGCACACATATTGTTTTCGTTCAACAAAAACACAGGGAGTATCTGCTACATGTAAGGCAGGGAACATGAGATTCACTAGATTCAAAGATGCATCAGGCAGCTCTCTGCCCACCTGTGACTATGTAAGTGCCTCTCTTTTTCTTTCTCTTTTTTCCTAATAAACCTGTCCTTTTAAAATTTAAAAAAAAAAAAATTTTTAAACTAAGATGCATCAAAACCTCCCCAACTCACAGTCTAGATAAGACATTGGTTCATTTGTTTATTCATCATTTTCCCAAACAGTATTTACACGTCCCAGGTGCTGGACATTACGCTAAAGTCTGAAAAAGCTGCTGTAAAGGTTTTGTAATCACAAAATAGAGAAAAACAAGCAGTTGCTATGATAAAGGCAGTACATACTGATCTCCATAAGAGAAGTGCAAGGAAATAAAGTGCTGGGGAGCTTAGAGACTGGGGAGTGGGGGGGGGGTGCATTTCCTGCTGGGAAAGCAGGACAGCTTCCAGGAAGAGGTGCATTTGAGCTGAATCCTAAAGGGGAAAGTAACTGGTGGTGCAAGCTCAGGGAGACAGACAAAAGAGGGGGATTGTGTTTTGGAAAACTCTGGGTATCCTAATTTAACGGGGAGGTAAGCTGAGTTGTGGGAAGTGGGGCAGAAAAGGCCAGAAAGATTACAGCTGCAACAGAGGACCTGACTGTCAGTCTGGACCAGAAACTTACCAACCCAACACCATCCCAGTTAGCAAAATGCAGGATCTAGCACCAGCTAGTAAATACTTAAGAGCCTCTGTCTATGGCACCTACTCTGCGGTTGGTGCTCCCTATTGTGGGAAGTAATTAGGTCATCAGTTATAATGCCAGGTGGCTACCGGCACCAGAATCCACTTAATTTCAGCCTAATTCCTCTCCTTTCCTTAAGTGTCCACCTGATAGTCCAATTCATCTTCAGAGTGATAGATCTTTTACAAAAGCCACACAATCACCCCAAGAAAGTGAAGAAAAGGCTTCCTCCTCAAGGAGCACAGACCTGTAACCTCGGTGGTGGGAAGAGCCCTGGTTCTGAAGCCAGAAGGCAGCTCAGACCTAGCTCTGTCATTCAGGAACCAGGGGAGTTGGGCAAAGCATGTGATGCCCTGAACTTGGATTTCTTATCTTCCTATAAAGTAGGAGAAGAATGATGTCTGCCCTCACTCTGTTGCAAAATACTGGGAAAAAAGAATCTATTATTACATTTAGATAAGAGTTTACAAGTTAGTATTGATTCATCAGCTGACAAATATAAATCCAGAATAACTTTTTCTTTGTGAATAATGTTCTTGTCCTCTTTGAATTACCAATTTTCTTTCTAATTTAAAACTACTACTATTTCTTTCAAAATATTTTATATCCACATTGAGATTATTTCTTCTGCTCTTTTTTGGTTCTTTTTGCCTCTTAGCTCTTGCTATTTATTTTGCCATTTAATTTAGGAGAAAGCAAAGGATTTATTGCGCTATTTAAATTTTTAAACAGATCATGAATTTCTTGAGTTCCTAGTATGGGCTTAACATCATATTCCTGGCTGGGAAGGACACAGAAGCAGCAGTGGGCATGGGCCCCGCCCACAAAGACACTACAATCTAATTAGTTACTTAAGATAATTTATGTTGTTACATTACACATGCAGTTAGAAAAGCAAAAGAAAAGCGTAACTAAAGGTCAAATTGTAGTTCAGACTACATGAGCTTCATAGGGTATAAAAGAGTGAAGTCACCCAAGGTGGGAGGAGCTGGGAAGGTCTTAGACAGGCTCTGGGCGAGCCCTGAGAGCCAGGTAGGATTGAGAGGAGAAAAGGCGGGGAGGGCATCGGCAGCAAGAAGGCAAGGCCATGGCACAAACAGTGCACAGACAGGGGCCATGAGAAAACTAGACAGATCAGGAGGACAGAAAATAGAGAATCAAGGGAAGCAGGTTGGGTTAGAGTATGAAAAGTTCCTTAGCTTAGCTCTCTCTAGCAAATACCTTTTGATAATTTGAACTAGCTGGGTCACATGTAACTCACTGCAATAGGAAAAATATCATATTCTTTCTGTTTCAATGCATTAGTCATCAGATACATAAGTCTCCTGACAAATAACTATTTGCACCCATTGATTGGGGAGAGCCAACGAATACCATGTGGGAAAGCAGACAATAAAGTCAACAAACTTGGATGGATTTTATAACCATTGGTCAGACAATTTTGTACATGTTTTGAGAGGGGAGAGCCTCAGAAGCCAGGCTGTAGGGAAGGATGGACAGACTGCAGGAGAACAGCCTGGGAAGAGGGCCTGAGAACCAGATATGAGGGGCTGTCCTGGGTAGCCAGCGCCTGGTACCTGAGGTCTCCTGGACACCCGGGGACTGTAGGCAAGGCCCAGAAAATTGCCTTGATCAATGAGGTGTTAGGATAAAACTAAGGCTTAAAATGTGCTTTGTGGTGGGGCTCGCTCTGCTGTGTTTCTGCCATCGCCTTGAGATTATGTCCTATTTACTCCGTTTGTCCAAATCAGAGCAAACCCAGACGCTCAGGATAAAGCAGAGCCAACCTCTGCCAATTTGCAGATGAAAATAAACAAATAATAAAATTCACACAAACTGGAAATCCAAGTCACACAAATTTCAGAATCCAACATTCCACACACTGGGATGGTCCCTGCCTACCTTAGTGAATGCACTGATCAATCTCGTAATAACCTTATCACAATCACACTCAGGAACAGTGAAGAACATTGTTTTGTTTTGTCGTTTCCAACAAAAGCAATGGTTTACTCCAACTCTGACCAATTATAAAGCACAACTGTGAACAAAAATCAAAACTGGCCCAGCCTATAAGCTGGGTTCTGCTGTGGAAGCTGGAGCTCACGAGATATTTCTTTTCAGTACATCATGCCTTTCTCTTTTAAACTTTTCATTTTGAAATAACTTTAGACTTAGAGAAAAGTTGCAGGAATAGTATCGACACTGCCTGTATTCCCCTAACCCAGCTTCCCCTAATGCTAACATTTATTTGGATTTCACCAGTATTTTCATAATGCCTTCTTTCTGTTGTAGGATCCAATCCAGAATCCTGTATAGCTTTTTCCAAATCATGACAGTTCTTAGTCTTCCTTGACACTAATGTCCTTGACACCTCGGAAAATTTACTGCTTAGTTATTTTGAAGAATGGGTTTGTCAGATGTTTCTTCATAACTGGAATGAGGTTATACATTTTTAGTAAGAATACTGATAATGCATCCTCAGCACAACACAGGGGGATGTTTAGGTGAGGACTGTCTTAGTAGTGACGTTAACCTTGATCAGCTGGTTAAGGAGGGCATCAGCGGCTTAACCACTATAGCAGTTTCTGGCTTTCCTTTATAGTTACTAAATATCTTTGGAAAGACATTTTGAGGCTCAAATATTCTGCTTCTCTTCAAATCTTCGCCTACTGGCATCAGCATCCCTCAGGGGCTCTTGCTTACAATTTTTACTACGCATTTGTTGAACGGTAGCTCATACCATTGGTAGCTGAAACCAAGAGGAAGCAGCTAAAGGATGAGCCTTTCGATTCCCAATCTCAACTTAACCAATAACGAGATTTGAACTAAGTGCACAAAGGGGTAATAAAGGTCCAGTTCTTGAAACTAACGCGCCTCCGGCGTCATTTCTTGCCTGTTTTGCAGGGTCCACTCAATGGCTGTTGACAGATCTTACTTAGAAGGCAAAGAAGAACCAGGGAGCAGAAGCAACCTCCATGCTAATCAAGGTGAGTAAGGCCGTGACACAAAACAAAATCCACAGGCCGCCTACAGGACCGGGGACTCAGCTTATTCAGCCAGCTACCTTGTTTTCCATTTATAATGAGAAGCGGCCTCCTCAAGCACCACCCTGCAAGCAGAGCCCCAGACAACATCCTCATTTTCAATAACTCTTCCCCTTTATCTCACTCTGCCTGATGCCTAATAAGCTGATTGCTATTTACTTTGGACCAACAGCTAATCTGTTAATGATTGATTTTAAATTTTTACAGTCATTTGTCTCTGGCAGGACCCGAGACTGCAAAAGGCAGTCCTTTCCTACCTGATGAATTGGTTTTTCTTTAAGGAAAAAAAAAAGTGGGGGGGGGAAGGAAAAAGAAAGATTTAAGTCAAAGTCTTTCTGGCTGCATTCTGCTGACAAGCAACTGACATTCAATGAGAAATTTCAATGCTAAAAGAAATGGTAACTTTTCCTCTAAAATTCATCTATTTTTGAAATTGAATAATAAAAGTGGACATTTTGCTAATGGTGGCAGGGGGCAAAGACCCTCTTCCATATGAAGTAAATTGTAATTGTACTATAAATTTACAGAGCCTAAAATTTTTAATTAACAAAATTGATGCCCATTGTCTGACCAAAATGGGATATCTTAACTTAATGTCACTATTGTCCTTTAAAATTATCTAAATTGCACACCACGTGATGTGTAGTTTTTTAGTATATATGTAGAAAAGCGAATTTTGTTTTCCATTTTATAAAAGATGGTTGAATAGACAATGGTTATTTTAATTGGTATCACACAGCAGTCCTCTGTCTTTTAATCACTGCTTCTAAAAATGGAACCACGGACAACTACTGTGTTCTGAAAAGTAGAGTGAACTCGCGCAGGAGAGCGCTGCGTGCGTTTATAAGCACCGCGTCTTTCACAAAGTTAAGCTGGCCTCAGAGACATCATCTCTAATTTTGTAAATAAAAATGACCCCCCAGGCTAGCATTCCCATCAAATATTTATTAAAACGCACCCCAAGACCTCTCATCTCAAAATAGAATTAAACTCATCCAAATGTCTGAAAGATGAGCGTGATTTAAAAACGTGAAGCACCATTTCCAGGAAGGAAAAAGGAAGGACACAGGCAGAGAGCGGTGTTTTTGGTAGCTGTAAGCGGTGACGGGTCTTCCTGGAGAGCCAGTGTTATAAATTAGCAGATTAGACATTTTGCAGAGCCTCTGAAAGGAAAGGCTAAACTGCTTGAAGGATAAAAGCCCTAATCTTATTAATATTTTAGATCTTGCAAGACATTGAGGCTCCATCTGCTGTCAGCAATACCTGAGAAAGATCAAAGCAGCCGGGGACAGAAACCGCGGCCTCCCCGATGGTCTACTGACCTTCCTGAGAGGCAGATATCATGTGACAGCCATTGCCTATCTCAGCAGACGCGATGGAAACAGAAGAAAGTGTTAAATATAACCAGGTAGACAGTGATGAATTGACATACTGAAAAATCGAACGCTTCAGTAATCAGCCTAAGGATCTGATATCAACAACATTTTTCAGTTTTGTCCAAATTCATTGAAAGGTGTACTTTAGCAAGTTCACTTCTCATTGGTAAGACCTTTCATCTTTATGCTGCTTTTCTGATTGGATTCTGTGTCATCGTCGGTCTGGGTGGCTCTGTGCAGAGCGGGCAGCCAGGCTGCTGGCTCAGATGAGCACAGATATAAATGGCGCTTACTCCAACATTAATTAAAAAACTATTAAATATCTATCAAAATGGTTATTTAGAAAGAATTATTAAAGCCATGGTATATGAAAATGCATCAGGTACTATGTTCCACAGCACAGCAAACCTGAAATACTGAAATATTGCCCTCTATTTTGCAGTCGGAAGCTTCTATAAGTATAATTCTAATTACAGAACTCTAATTAATGTCTACATGCCTTCAGATAACTCCATTAACTCTTTGGAATATTTATATTATCCAAAGACAGTCTCGATCCATTAGAATAAAGAAATTCTTTAAAATAACTTTTTAAAATGCTATTGATATGCTTTCTTTTTATGAGATACAGAAGTCATAAAATCTGCTTTAAGGTTTCAGTCATTCCTATAGCAGTGTCCTAAAAACTCTTTAACACAAAAACATTTTTTGTTCCTGGAACAGATGTAACAAGTTTATCAGCGAAGGTCACTCCTCCCTCTGAGATAAAAACAAAAACTGGTTCAGTGGATACCCCACTTCCTGAGGGAAGTCTGAAGGTCTCCCCTCAAATTCTGAGAATTCCTGAGAACTTCTCTCTCTCCATCCTAGGACTTCTTTGGGCTGAATTCTTGAACTTACTGCCTCTCTTCTTTTACAATTGCCCTATGCCAACCTAGATTTTGAAGGTAAATTCTTATGAAATAGCACTCCTATAAAGTATTAGTGTGAAACAGATTTTTGTGTTTTCTTAAGAGTGTCTTACCAGGTGTCATCACCTTCTTTCTCCCTTGCTTCATCTCTCTCCCCTCTTTTTACCTCTTTGATCTAATCCTTTATGTCCATTCCCAAATTTCTATAAACTCCTTCCACAGAGCACTTGCTCTGTCTTAGTCTAGCCCCAGACTGTGCAGGCTCTGTCCTGTAGTGCTTATCTCCAGAGCCAAATGTTTCCGTTAAGGTGGCAGACAGTCTCTTCCCAGAAAGGAATTCCTGGGTAGCTCTTAAAATAACAGCATTTCCCCCCAGGTTGTGCATATATTACAAGAAAGATCTGACTCAATTCTGCAAACACTCAGGAAAACAAACAAAAAGAACAACTACTTCTGTGACAAGCACCATAGAAAAGCATGAAAGGCCTACAAGGGACAAGAATATAAAATCAGAATTTGCGAGCACTATACCTTGGGAGCAGGGCATTGAGGGGATACTACTTTCAGATTTGCCTTGGAAAAAGTTAATGAAAGGATTGATTCACAGACAATCAAGGAACATGATGAGCTAGAAATGAGCCTCACCCCTGTATCTTTCTAGGCTCCAAGATCCCGGCTGTGCTCAGAAAATTCAGTGTGGGAATGCCATAATGCTGTTGCGTATGACCTATCTCCTGCTGCAGACTAGGCTAGAACCTCAGATGAGACAATGCTCTGCTGCTTGGATGGACAGGAAGGATTCCCAGAACCGACAGGAAGTCAATTGCTTTCCTTTCACTCCCAGCTTGAATATAGTACATAAAGCATCTCTCCAATACCCATAAAGGTTCAGGCCACCATGAACTATATGGATAATAACTCAACCTGTGACTCACGTGTCCCCATTAGCTCAACAGCCTTATCAGAGCGTTAAGTCCCAGATCAGATAAACACAAATAGATAATGACTCAATTCATTGGCAAATTGGACATATCCTAACCTCTACTGGAATAATTCATGCTGAAGAAATTTACTTTAAAATGTCTAAGTCGGTTGCTGTTCAATGGGTTTGCTTTTTTTTTCTGGCTCTTAGAACAAGGTGATGACAATTTGTAAACAGATTATAGAAATGAGTCAAGTAAGATTCAAGCCTAAGTATGAATTTTCAAGTAAGTGCAATGCTGGAAGTGATATTCAATGTCTACTATGTTTTACTCAGTGGGAGGCAAAAGTGAGAAAGGGCATCGGTAGTCACTGGAATAGAATTATTGCAAGCTGCTTGAAAAGGAATGGGGTAATGTTATTAAAATCTGTTGTAGCCCTTAGAAGCACTTACCCAGCTCCAATATGGCTGCTCTGTCAGAGGCATGCTGGACAAGACTTTCCCATGCACCAAGCAAAGGTTTGCATTTCAAGGGACCTAGAATGAAAATGACTTGTGATCATGGTTTCTCTTCA
>PVIJ01000596.1:208203-269370 GCA_004024925.1 Scalopus aquaticus | reverse complement strand
TATTGGCGTGTAGTTTTCTTTTTTGTATTGTCCTTGTTCAGTTTTGGTATTAGTGTAGTGTTGGCTTCATAAAACGTATTTGGTAGTATTTGTTCCTTCTCAATTTTTTGAAAGAGTTTGTGTAAGACAAGCACTAGTTCATTTCTGAATGTTTGGTAGAATTCATTTGTGAAACCATCTGGTCCTGGGCTTTTGTTTTTCGGGAGGGTTTTGATTACTGTTTCACTTTCACTGCTTGTAATTGGTCTGTTTAGGTGTTTTATTTCTTCTTGATCTAGCTTAGGATGTTTGTATAGTTCTGGGAATTTGTCCATCTCTTCTAGGTTGTTGAACTTGTTTGCATATAACTGTTCATAGTAGTGTATGATTATTCTTTTGATTTCTGCTGTGTCTGTTGTAATTTCTCCTCTTTCAATTATGATTCTATTTATTTGTGCTTTTTCCCATGTTTTTTTTGTGAGCCTAGCTAGAGGTTTGTCTACCTTGTTTCTTTTTTCAAAGAACCAGCTTTTGGTTTTGTTGATCTTTTGTATTTTTTTAAACTTCTATTTCATTTATTTCTTCTTTGATTTTTTTTTTATTTCCTTTCTTCTGCTGGCTTTTGGGTTCTTTTGTTGTTCTTTTTCCAGTTCTTTGAGGTGGGATATTAGGTTGTTTTTTTTAAATCCTTCTTGTTTTTTGATGTGAGCCTGTATTGCTATGTATTTTCCTCTTATAACTGCTTTTGCTGTGTCCCAAACATTCTGGATGGTTGTGTCCTCGTTGTCATTCATCTCAAGATACTTTTTAATTTCTTCTTTGATTTCCTCATTGATCCAATAGTCTTCCAGTAGAGTGGGTTTCAATCTCCATGAGGTAGGAGGGCTCCTTGTTTTCTTTTCATGGTTTATTTCCAGTTTGATGCCTTTATGGTCAGAAAGGATAGTTGGTATGATTTTGACCTTGGTATATCTGTTCATGTTTGTTTTGTGTCCCAATATGTGATCTCTCCTGGAGAATGTTCTGTGCGCACTTGAGAAGAATGTGCACTCAGATTTTTTTGGGTGCAGTGTCCTGTATATGTCTGTTAAGCCCATGAGATCTAAGTCTTTATTTAAGGCTTTAGTGTCCTTGTTTATTTTTTGTCTTGTTGATCTGTCCATTTGTGAGAGTGGGGTGCTGAAGTCTCCCACTGTGCATGTATTATCTCTAATGTCAGATATAGTTAATAGTTCAGAGATGTTAATAATTGTCCGATATATTTTGGTGCTCCTTCATTTGGTACGTATATGTTGATGAGTGTTATGTCTTCTTGATAAATTGTTCCTTTAATCAAAATGTAATGCCCCTCTATGTCTCTTTTTACTTTTTTAAGTTTGAAATCTATTTTATCTGATATAAGTATAGCTGTTCCTGACTTCTTTTTTGGTCTGTTTGCTTGTAGAATTGTTTTCCAACCTTTTACTTTCAATCTGTGTTTATCTTTTGTAGTTAGGTGTGTTCCCTGTAGGCAGCAAAAGGTTGGATTCTGTTTTTTAATCCAGACTGTTACTCTGTGTCTTTTTATTGATGAGTTTAATCTATTTACATTCAGAGTTAATATTGATATGCTAACATTCATATTAGTCATTTTGTTGGCCTTTTTGTGATTTTATTCCTTCCCTATTTTTGTTCTATCTCTTCATTTTTCTGTTGGTTTTGACTTTAGGGTTTCTTGTAGTATTTTTTGTAGTGAGGGTTTAGTAGTGGTGAATTTCTGGAGATTTTGTTTGTCAGAAAAGTTTTTATTTTTCCTTAGCAGAGGAAGGAGAACTTTGCGGGGTGGAGTATTCTTGGTTGGAATTTGTTTGCTTGGAGTTTGTTAAATATGTCGGACCATAGCCTGTAATGTTTCCTCAGAGAAGACTGATGTCATCCTGATAGGTTTTCCTTTGTAGGTTATCTGTTTCTTCGTCCTTATCATTTTCATATTTTTTTTCCTTGTCTTGGACCTTTGGAAGTTTTACTATTATATGTCTTGGTGTATTTTTGTTTTTGTTATGATAATTTGGTGATCTTCTAGCTTCTTGTAACTCTATTTTCATATCCTTCTTTATGTTTGGTAAGTTCTCTTCAATTATCTCCCTGAATAGCTTTTTAGTTCCTTGGTCTCTCTCCTCACCTTCTGGGACTCCTATGACTCTTATGTTTCCTTTCCTCATGGTGTCTGATATTTCTCTGATTGCATCTTCATTTTTTTCTTTGTACTTCTTCTTCTTTCTCTTTTTTTTTCCTTTCTGTATCCATATCTTCATGAGTACTAATCCGTCCTTCCATTTTATCAATTCTATTTTTGTTGCTTTTTCCAGAGTTCTTTAGGTCCTCCATTGATCTTATAATCTCCCGCATTTCTTTCCTTTCCTTCTCTAGGTTCTCAATTCTATTGCTCTGATCATTAATTATTTTTCTCATATCGTTCTTTTCCTTTTCGTTTTCTGTATGTTTTTTAATCATGAACATTTTAAATTCTTTATCTGGCATGGAGAAAAACTCTTCTATGTCATTGTTGTGTTTTGGTGGCTGATTTTCTTTTTGTGTTGTGACCTTTCCCTGTGGGCTTGTTTGGTTATTTGTGGCTTTCCTTTTCCCTGTTGTTTGTCTTCTGATTTGTTCTACCCCTTGGAACACTGTGTTACTGATGCTGGCAGGCATTTCTTCAGAGTGCTACTTCTGGGGTGTCTGAAACTGGTGGTCCGACCAGGTCCACTCCTATTGTTACCGGAACCAAGCTGCCTTAGCAGCTTGGGTGCCTGCAGGAGCGGTGGGGCCTCTTATCCCGCTGCTCCGGAGTCAGTTATGGCAGTTGCTCCTGCCCAGTAACTGCCGTTTTTGTATGGACCAATCACGTGCTAGGAGCTGATGGGTCGGTCCAATCAGCTCCAGGATTGAACAAGGTCCAATCAGACTTATGGATGGTACTCTGGGAGAGGATATAAGCCAGAACTGGAGGGACCGAAAGAAGGAAAAAGAAGGAGGAGAAAGAAGGAAAAGATTGGACCGAGAAGAAGAGGGGGGGAGTAAAGATTGAACCAAACAGGAAAAGACACGACACGACCAGCCCCCAGGAGAAGAAAGACTATGGTTCCAGACTTCGAAGAGGAAAAGAGAGAAAAAAAAGAGAAAAAGATTGAACCAAAGAGGGGGAAAAAGATTGAACCGAACAGGAGAAGACACGACATGACCAGCCCCCTGGAGAAGAAAGACGACCGTTCCAGACTCCGAAGCGAGAAGAGAGAAGTCAGTTCTTGGCCTCTGAGAAGAGAAGAAAGAAGAAAAGAAGCACCAGCAGCCGCCCTCCGAAGAGGAAGAGTGAAGAAAGAAGAAAAGAAGCACCAGCAGCCGCCCTCCGAAGAGGAAGAGAAGCCGAAGGACTCTGAAGAGACTGGGCCTCCGGTCCTGTCTCTGATGTAGCCTGAAAGGAGCCCCAGAGGCCTGCGCCTGGTGTCTCAGAGGCCTGTTTGTTGGTCTAACCCAGCACCTCCCAAGGAGCTGCCATCCCCAATGCATTCTGGTTGAGGCGGCCGCCACCTGAGGCTGCAGTGAGCTGTCTGTTTCCCCCATGGGGTTTGTACAATAAACCCCATGTTTGCTGTTGTTGTTCCTGTAGCCTGAAGTCTCCTGCAATTGTGCACGTGGGTGAGAACCCACAGGCAGTGACCTGTCCTTTCATCAGGCACTGTCCTTTGTTGTATTTGGCCTTTTGGCCTTTTGGGGCATTTTGGTGGCTCTTGCTGCAGAGCCTGGGCATTTGAGGCCCGTTCTGCCCGATTTCACTATTACTCCAGAGTTCCACAGTCCTGGTGGGATGTTGTCCTGCTGCTCCAGGTGCCAAGAGGTCACTTCTGCCCCTTGTGATAGCTGCATACTGGCCTGTTGTTCTGTAGCTCCCGGTACATGGGAGTCCACTCCTGCCCCATGTGTGTGCTGTCCTTTGGCTGTTCCTATCACTAGGGTGGGTGTGAGGGTCTGCTCCCTTCCTACCAGCAAGTGTGCCTAGTAACTGTTTTGTGCCATGCCTGGTGCCTGGTCACTTCTTCTAGCATCTGGAGTGGGGCTCCTCTCCTTCCTTGCGCTCTTGCGGCACGACCAGTTCTAGCCCTGGGGGGGCGTCCTGTGGTTGAAGTGCACTGTGCACAGTGGTTCCTTCCCCTATGGTGCCAGTAGTCTTTCTCCCTGAGTTCACCTGGGGGCTGGAGGAGTGGAGCAGTGACCAGAGGTGTGGAGCTGTTTGTTCAGTCCCTAAGAACTCCCAGTCTCAGGCCTGGGGCTAGTTTGCTTCAGCAGCTACTCTCCAGTCTTTGCACTCACCCTCCCGCAGTTGGAGTGCACTGCACGGGACAGTTACTGCCCCTATGGCCTATATTAGTATAATTTTGAACCAAGGCTATATATGGCTCATTTAAAAATGAACTCTTTAAACTCCTTGAAATTTATTTTGGTATAGGACTAACTTAATTTCTTAATAGTAAAAAAATCACTGTTTAGAAAATCATTTTTTGTTAATTCTTAATTTAGTAAATCTAACTGGCTATATCTAGAAAGTTGTTTATTTTCATTGATTTTCTCCCTTTATATGGACTACAATGAGATTTTTTTGATCTAACAATTATGATTAATCTTTTTTGTTTTATTTTAACCAAGGGAAATGTATCTTTATTTACTAATTCTGTTCCCCGCAAATATAGATGATGCTTAGAATTTCTGTCCTCTGTGTGTATGATGTGTTTTGCCATTGTTGTTTATTGTGGCACTTTCCTGCCTTCTTAGACATCTTCTCAATTGATTTTTTTTCATCACTGACTCAGTTTTCCAGTGTTCACTTTTTTTTTTTATATACTTCCAATGCAGCCTTTCATTTGATGCTGCATTTTTGAGTTCTGTTGCAACTTTTTTATTTTGCTCATTGTTTGTCTCCAGTTAATTGCACTGTTTTTTTTTTAGTCTATTCATTACTTAACCTAGTTCTGCATATAAGACACTGAAAATTTAAAGGAACTGTGTAAATTCTCTGTACTTTTAGGAAGTAATTAGGGGAATAAAATGAGTAATTGTCAGAAAGTGCTTGTAGTCATGCCTGGGACCTAGTAAGGGCTCAGTTAATCTTACCTATTATTATTCATACCCACCGTCACCATTTTCAGGTTGTTTCACACTCTGAATATATACAATGTACAGAAAATGACAATTCCCAGTTTGGAGTGCCCCTAAGATTCCTCATCTCTTTGTCACTCTCAAGTACATTCCTATGAGAACCACATATTTAGGGAAAATGTGTCACTACTGTTTCATCTATTCCACACCTATTTCCTGCTCTTAGATTTCTGAAATTCTTTTATCTAGAATTAAAAGCCAAGCTGTGTGCCTTGTGATTGTCAGGAGGTGTAGGAATAAAGCGTGGGAGTAATGACTAAGGGGCAACATTCTGGATGATCAAACCAGGATTCATTTAGTAGAAAAAAGATGGATCAGTATTTGAATAGATACTGATTTTGCATTTCTAGATGGGGACACATCGGGAATGAATGGATTATTCACCCTCTTATCTTCAGGTCAGCCAGCAGATTCCTTCCTTGTAGTCACATGGCTTTGGTGGCCATCGAAAGGTATTTTCATTTGCATTCAGTCATGGAGACTAGCATTTTCCTCTCAGTTCTGGCATTAACTGCCAGAGTCAACTTTTGTGTGTTGTGATACTAGCTGTGACTTCATACATACTTCTGTGAAGCCTGAGAGAGACCATGTCAGCTGCTGCTAACCAGGGTCCTTTTGGGGGACACAGTGATGTCTGTGTTGCTGCCTGAATATGCAGCTCCCCAGGCTGGGAGCACTGAGCACTCTGGTATTTGGTGATTGAGAAGATTACAGGAACCTGCATAGCACTCTTTCCCATGGATAGAAGTTTGAGAGGACAAGAGACATAAAGAGGCCAACGTGATAGAGGGGGTGAATCTTTATTTCAGTGTTTTTGGAAGACTTTTCAGTGGTTTAGCTTTAAAGAGAGTCTAACTTTTTATGTACCTATACATAGATTTCAAAACCTTTTCTAAACATGTACAGGGCTGCAAATCACAAACTATTCAGGTGCTCACTCATTTACTCCCTTACTCATGTTTATTAAGCCCCTGCCATTTATTAAGTGCTGGGCATACAGTGGTGAGCAAGACAGAAGCTTCTCTATCTCTTCTGAGAGAATCGTCTCCTAATTGCGCACTCACCATGTCACCCTCATTTACTGAGAGCCTTGTGGGCATCCCCACATCTATGTAGTGACTCTGGGAGTTGCTGCCATTGCTGTCATTTCACAAATGAGGTGTTGAGAAATAAGGAACTTGCTATTTGTGTCAGCAGGGGACCAGGATTTGACCTTGTGTTTACCTGGCTCTAAAGTCCTTGGCTCAAGCTTCCTAAATCTCCAAATTCACACATCCCAGGAAAGAACAGAATATGCTTGTAAGGATGCAGAACCAGAGATGCAGTGTTCAATTTGCCAGAAGCAGTAGTATCTGGAATGTGCTGCACAGCTAGGTGCTAAGAAACATTTGGGAGTATTATACACTTTTAGGCAGGTCTTGGCATCAGTGATCCAGTCAACTAACATGACACCCACCCAGCAGGAAAGGGTGGTCCCATCAGGTATAGACTCCTGGAGTCTGAGGACATTTTCCAGTTTTCCTCTGTAGTCCTCAAGGAAACCATGCAGTCACCTAAGCTGCTGTTGCAGAGGCTCAAGGTAGCTTCTCGTAGGTTGGATGAGCCATGTCTGTGGAAGCCATACTGTATCTGCCGTCTTCACACCATTGCAGGGAGTGGTGGATCCAGGGTAGTGCTGTCCATGCAGCAGGTCTGAGGGAGGGAGTTCTTTATAGAAACCTGTAGACTTGACCTATTTACAAATTCCACTGAGGCAGCATTTGGGAACAGAGAGGAAGTCAATGAATACAAATACTTAGATGGCCATGAAGCTGAAGGCCACTCAGCATTTCCCCAACTTCCTAGGATACCTTAAGTCTCCAAATTCATAATAACATTTCCCCGCCCCACAGGCATTCCAGGCAGCGTGCTGCTCACTGCCTGCATGTGACCATGTATTTTAAGAAAGATTTTGTGGATTTGATTGGCAGGATGTGGAACACAGAATGTCTCACCCCTGGGTAGACAGAGCCAGTACCCTGTGGCGAGTGAGCTTGAGGGAAGGTGGGCCTGCAGGAGCCCTGTTTGGTCTGTCAGGAGAGCTAGGACCTTGTCTTGGAGCTGCCACTCATAGCAGTGTGACTTTGGTGGATCACCACCCCACCTGGTCTCAGTTTCTTTCTCCATAAATTGAGCTGTTTGATTTAGATTATTTTAAAGCTTTTAGCTCTGTTACTTAAGAGTTATTCTAGAGTGATTGGTTTTCAGGGATGAACAATCTGTTCTTAAGTATCCATGACCAATAGACAGAAGGTGATGCTCAAAACCACAGTCCGTATGCTGAGTAATTTATGTATCTATTTCATCCCCCCCCCCAAAAAAAAAAAAAAAACACGACACTGTGGGTTTTCATAATAGTTAAAGTGATACAGTGGAGTTGTATCATAATGCACTTTTAATATACTTGAATGAAACCAGATGTGGATGGTGAGTGAAAATCCGTTACTCTGTGATTGCTCGCCTCTCTATCCCCACCCCTCACCTTATTTATTATTTCTCCTTCAGCCTTTCAAGCTGGAACTGAGCTCCCAGTGAATCAAAAAAAGATGAGAAAAGAGAAAAAAATAATAAGTGGAAGCGTTTGGATTTCCAAGTGCCTGGTGTTCACAATTTAAAGAAGATTTAAAGTTTTGCTGTTTTTTTCCTTTTCAAGTGCAATTTTGTGCTTGATTTTCAGTCCTCAGCATGGCTGTTGACTTTTGACCCTAACCCTGTATATATTTTTCCTGTATCACCCATGTTAGATACCAGATGAAGAAATGGAGACCCAGGAATAAAGAGATCTGTCAATGCCGCAGGTCCAATAAGGAGCCAGGCTTTGAATGCAGACACGCCTGATGACTGAGCCCCCTTCTTGGTCTGCAGTTTCCAGCATGGCAGCACTGAATTCATTGTGTTGGTGTTTGGTTTCTGGGAAATGTGATGGGTACTGGCTGTGGGCATTCCCATGAATGAGTAGTCATTTACACTTGGCTTTCTCATGCATTATGTTAACCACTTTTAGCAAAGATTGTCCTTCTGGATTTAGTTTGGCTCAGTCCAGTGTTAAAATGAGTTTTCAGGCCTGGAGGAGCTGGTGACTAATGGGGAAGGATAATGACAGAAAGTGCCTATCAGTGTCCCATGAAAGAGTGGAAAATTAGTTGGGGGTTAACATTTTTCATTTGCCACAAGTAATCTGAAAAGCAATTAATTTGCATACAAATAATTACAAGTAAATTCATTTATACCTCTTTGAAATAGGAACGTGGTATATCTAAGTGAAAGCTTATGTGTTGTGTTCTGAGCACACCCTGAGCTACCGGTCCAGAAAAATCCCTCAGATAGCCTTAAACTCTACCATTAACATCTCTTCTGCTCGTAATTCTTCAATCGCTCCCCCTGCTTTTAGACTAAAGCCTAAACTCCTCTAACATGACCTATCGGGCCTCCAAATATTTGTGCTCTGCCAGCATCTTTAGCTTCATTGCTCATCCTTCTGTAGTTTCCAGCAGCAATAATAAGCTCCTATTTTCAAGTAGGCCATGCTTCTGTTCATGCTAGCTTTGCTACAGATTGGCCCTCATTCTGGGAATACTCGTTCCCCACTCGACAAATCCCCCAGATCTCAGCCTTCTTCCGCCTTCTTCCCTCTCTGGGAGAAAGATTCTCATAGCCACCACTTTTCTTTTTCATTGGTAATATCAGAAGTACCACATTGATATACCCATCATTTAAAAAAAAAAAGAAAAAAAAATTGTTAATGAAGGCTAACCTCTTATTATCATCCAGCCTCAGACTCCTCCCCTATATTTAGAATTATTTTCCCTAGCCTTTGTATATGTGTGTTTGCATGTTTTGTATTCATGTACCATATATCCTCCAAAGAAAATATATAGTGTGGGAAGATCTATTTTCAGCTTGCTTTTGCAAATTTACAACATGTTGTAAATTTAATCCTGTGTTAGCACCCTTAGCTCTAATTCATTCTTTTTAAAATCTGTCAAGAATTCAGAATATGAATGGAACAGTTTCTTTAGTTACTCCCCTATTGTCCATCAACATTTGAGTACAATGTAATCCTGGAAACTTCAAGGGGATCTTATGATCCGCTCTTCTGCTCCAGCACCTGCAGTCCCTGCATTAGCATCCCTGTGCAGATGCTCCCACTTGCTTCCGTACTTAAGGGAATAGAGTACTCAGTACCAGAAAACCAAACTATATGAGAACACTTGTCCTGCATTAAAACCAAAATCTTTCCCCTTTTACCTCCCACCCCCTCTCTTACTTCTCTTTAGAACCTCAATCATTGAGTGTGAAACCATGCAAACTCTGGGGATGTCACAGTTTGTGGGTCCTCACCTCAGAGCTTACAACTGCAGACATGACTCAGGCTCAGAATGCAACAACAGGATTTACTAACAAAGGGGAAATTGGAGAAAAGGAAAGAATTTCTCAGGCTACAAATGGCCATCCGTCCTACCCCAGATAGTGTCTGCAGTGATCAGTAGTCCAAACCAAAAGCTACTCATGTAAGATGGTATTGGCCCTTCGATGAGAGTCTGGAGCTGGTGCTACACCGATAAGTGGTGGACCAGGATTCAACTCATGTTGGGAGATGGAGGTGATCGCAGGTGGCACTGCTGAGAGGTGGCACCACACCAACCAGTGGTACCTATCCAGAGGTCATACCAGACAGTGTCAGAAGCAATAGTGCCAGATACACTGGAGGTAGGAGTGGTGGTCAGACAGCAGAAGTGCTGGAGGCTCAGAGGTCTGAACAGCTCTTGGAGATGGTTGGACTGCTCCAAAAGGTGGCCAGGAACAGGCCAGCAGTGCCAGTCATCACCAGTCAGCAGGGGGAAACTTGCAGGATCAGGCACCAGTGTACAGCTCTTTTAGAGGTGATGACCACAGGCAGGCTCCTGGAGGCAGGCGCAATAGTCAGGCAGTAGAGATCAGATGTGAAGATCTTGATGAGTCTATCATGGAACTGAAGGTCTTGATGATTCTACCTGACTCCCTCTGCTGTTTTGGCTTATATCCTTCTCAGGATACCCAGGTCTCAAATTTGATTGGTTCATTCTCAAAATTATGCCTGTCACAAAACTTTGACTGGCACCGGCACTCGCTCAAACCTGATCAGATCATTTTTAAAATTATGCAGGTTTCAAAACCAAAACCTCACTGGTACATGAAAACTGGCCTTAACCAAGGTCAGCTATCAAACCTGGTTTGTGCTGGTGTGGTAATGGGCTCAGGGGACCCTGAATGGAAGCCAGGCATGCTCTGCGGCACCCCAATCCAGGAGCCATAGGCTTCCTGCTATAAATGTGCCTCCTTCTCTTCAGCACATCTGGCCTTTGAATGTCTGTTGGGGTCTGTCACATCTCCCACTAACCATTCCTTTTAATACTTTGCTAAATTCCTTTGTGATTTGTTCTCTAGACTCCATCATATTAGGTGGCCTCTCGAATGCACCCAATTTGGAAAGTTTGCTCTTAAAAAGTGTCACTCTTAGAAGGAAATGCAGCACACTAGAGATAGTCTAAACATCCATGGGCACTTTGGGATTTTCATCTCCCTCAGTATAACCACTATACTTCTATTAATGTCACCTATTATCTGCATAACTTCAGGCCCTAAGGAAAAAGAAGTAGGAAAAACATAGATTTGAGACACACTTGAAATAGATACTTGCGTGACCTTAGTGAAGACTGTTCTCCAGATATACAGGCCTTTGTAGAGGAAGGAGGACAACAAGAGAATCCCATATGCCCCTGGAAATGCCAAAAAGCAAAAGGGACAGAGTGCATAATCTCTCTACTAGACCATCGTGCTAGGTATGACCTGTGGGGGAAGCCAGTTCTAAGGACGCTGAAGAGTCAGTCCTGCCTCTTGGTTGTTAGAATAAAATGAGGAACATCTAGTATCCAAGCTGGAGAGGAGCACTGTGCTGCAGAGTAGTTTTTGGTGCTCAATATCCTCTCCTCTCTTTTTGGTCCAGGAGAATGTCTAGTCTTCACTGGTCATTGACTTATTTTAATGTCTGGCCCTGTGATGTGAATTCTGGACTCCCTAGCAGGTCTAGCAGGAGTGGGGAGTCTCAGTTTCCTTCATAGAGAATTGATACTGGCTTCACCAAAATCAGAGCTCAAATCTAGCCCTGCTCTCTCTATTAGTCAGCCTGCTTTGATTGCAGCAATAGAAATAGACATACCGGCAGAAGTAAAGGAAGATGTACTGGAATAATATGAGGGCAGTGGGGATTTACGGACCCCATAGGGGGTTGAAGGCGGGGTTTAATTCCCATCCTGAGTCAATTCATTCAAGATTCAGTGATCTGGAAAGTTCAATTGACCTGGCAGCTTAGTTTATGGTTCTAATCTAAAATAATGGGTGATGAGTATAAGGCATCCCCAAAGCAACCCTCCTAACTGTATCTCAGATTATGTTTTCCAAGCCTCAATTTCTTTATCTATGCATAAAAAAGGATGAATATATCCACTCACTTTGAAGGGTTTTTAAAGTGCCTAGCACAGTGTAATTGATGATCATTCCTCAATTTTGAGACATCCCAAGGACCAGCTAGGGCTTGCATCCTTTCCAGAGAGCTTCGTCTCTACACTCCCAGCTCTTCTGATTTCTTTCTAACACATCCTTGTTGCTTGCCAGTATTGAGTAAAGAATATACTAATTATTTAAATAGTGTCTTCAAGGATCACTTCCAGAGATTAAGGGAAAAAGTCCACCCCCAAGTGATTGCTTATGTGGCAGACAAAAGCTTCGAGAACGGAGAGTAAAGCATAGGGGGAGAAATTCAATAACTGCATAATTTAATGAAAGCAATCTTTCTTTTACTGTCTGAAATCTTATCTGTTTTCTTACACTTTGGAAAAGCACAGACGCTATATAGGTTTGAAGTCTTTATACAGCGTAATAAAATTATACTATTTATTATATGTGCGTTAATCAGAATGTATCAAATTTTTAGCAAGCAACCAAAATAACTAACACTTATGGATGGTGCATTATGATGTAAATCTAGGGCAAAGGGATGAATATTTTAGTAACGGTGCTTAGTCCTAGCAATGACAGAGAACTGGATCCCCTAATGGAAATTGGAAACAGGAAGATTCTCTTTTCTGCCCTTGTTCTTATGCGCCCCTGGTAGGTCTAATGATCAGAAGAAGCTGTTACTTTGCCTTCCTTCTTCCTGTTTTTGCCTTATCCATTTTCCTTACTCCTTTTTTTTTCCACCTTTCTTGCCCCATTTTACTTCACCTCTTTTTTCCATCCTCCTCCATTCTCTTCATTCTCTTTCTCCTCTTCCATGTCCCCTCCCATTTCTGACTTACATGGCAATAACAAACTATCCCCAGACCTCCAGATGCCCTGTCACTGCCATAGGCTTGTTCTTTGAAATTAAACCATTTCTTTGGTAAAATGTTAACAGCATATAGAACAGGAGGTAGAAAACTTGTTCTTAGCCAGATACCCTTTAACTGTAACCCCTTACGAATCCTTTCCCATAACTGACAACATCTGATGGTTATCCTATGCAAAAGGTATCAATGGTTTGAGAGAAAGAAGCATTGACTATGTTGCTGTGGGGGATGGCAGCCACTGGTTGACTTTTAACAACCTCTGTTGCCTTGGGAAACCTGAGACTCATCATTCATTTAAACATTTATCACACTGCAAGACATATAGTGAATACTCAGTAAATTAAGTCAGTAGTGTCTAGTAATAATAATGCACAATTAACTGCACTGCTCTATGTTCCAGTTCCCCTATCTGTAAAATCGGCTTAGTGTCATAATAGTTCCACTTTTCAAACTGCATTATTGTAGGGCTTAAAAAAGTTAATTCATATAAAATGTTTAAGATAGTGTTTGACAGATTAGTGTGAACTGAATGTATGTTATAAAGCTGGTACAGAGTCTGGGGTTAGTGAGGGGGATGGAAAGCATTCTAGGCATTTTCAATAGGAATATATTGCATAGAGGAAATTAGAGGACATAAAGTCTTTAGAAAGGCTGAGGGGTAAAAGGAAGGGAAAGCCACCACTAGCCTTTAGGAAGTTAGCAATTGTAATGCCAACAGGGATGATTTGCAGGAGACTGCCAAGGGTGTCTAGCACTGTTCCATACAAGCTGTTCTCTGTTATAGAACCCTGTGGCTCTCCACCACTGCCTCAAGAGAAGTCAGGCTCTGCCCTCTTCTACCTGTAAACTTGCCATGTGTGCCTCTCTGCTGTCACGCCTGTGAAGATTTCCTAGGTTAAAACTCTAGGAAATCTAGTTCCCAGGACCGTAGGCCTATGATTCAAGGGAAAGAAATAAAGATGATGGTGTTATGTTACCCAAAATTGTTAGGCAGAGTGAAGATAATAGCAAGGCTGATATAGATTATGTAAGATTTCAAGTGTAAAACCATTTTGTAAATTTCAAAGTTCCATACGGATACTAGATTGTGATGGTAAAGGGAATGAAGTGGGTGCAGTATGCCCAGAAAATGAAACAAGAACAGATAAAAAAGCCTGGAAATTAAGTGACACTACAGTGAAAAGACATTCCATAGACAATGTGACACATTTAAGAATTTACTACCAATAGTTGTTCTTTGAGAAGATAAACAAAATGATAAACTTCTAGCTAGATTAACAAAGAGGAGAAGAGAGAGGATAATAATAAACAGAATAAAAATGAAACAGGAGAAATTACAACATATAGTTTAGAAATACAAAGGATCATTAGAGATTATTATGAAGAACTATATGATAATAAATTAGATAAACTTGAGGAAATTAACAAATTCTTAGAACAGTGTAGTTTACCAAGACTAAACTAGGAAGAAACAGAAAAGTTAAGTAAACTGATCATAATCATAAAAATTGATATAATAATAATAAAAAAATCTCCCCCTCAAAAAAAACAAAATCCCAGGGCCAGACAGCTTTACAATTCTATCAAACCTTAAAAGAAAAACTTATGCCCATCTGGCTCAAATAAAATAGAAAAATCCAAGAAGAAGGAATGTTCCTTAATATATTTTATGATACTAGTATTACCCAGATACCATGGCTAGACAAAGAGAGCATGAGAAAATTACGCACAATGTCTCTAATGAATATTGCTGTTAAGATCCTCAAGAAAATACTAGCAAATTGAATTCAACAATACATTATAAGAATTATGTGTCATGATCAAGTGGAATTTACCCCAGGGGCAAGGATGGTTTAATATATGTAAGTGAATTAATGTGATACATTACATCAGCAAAAGGAAAGATAAAAATATTAGCATAATTCAATAGATGCAAGGAAAGCATTTGATAAGATTCACCACCCATTATGATAAAAATTCTAAACAAGATGGAAACAGAAAGAACCTACTTCAAGACATACATCACAAACCAATAGCCAATGTAATACTTAATGGGGAAAAACTGAAATCTTTCCCTTTGAGATCAGGAGCAAGATAAAGATTTCCATTTTCACCACTTCTAGTTAATTATTTAATTTCTAAAGATTTATTTATTTATACAAGAACTGAGGTGTAAGCCAGAGGCATGGGATGGTGAGAGGATTCACCAGAGAAAGAGTGGGGAGCAGAATAGGCAGATGGACTGAAATACACTGCTGAGGGGAGCAGTGAGTGAGACAGGAGATGTCTGCTGCACCATGTGGAAAGCTCCCTGGCGGGGGATTGAATTTGTGCTGCAGTGGCTATGATAGCTTCATAGTGCTGAGACTTAACCCCTTATACCACCAGGGAGGCCCATTTCTAGTTAATTTAACTTAAAGGTTTTAACTAGAGGTATCAGAGAACAATAGTAAATACGTGAAATCCAGGTTGGGAAAGAAAAAAGGAAACTATTGTTAGTCACAGACACTCTGGGAAGCAGTGTGTATTTACCTTAAAAACACTGAAAGTGGAAACACCATTTGATCAACAATCCTACTCTCAGACATCTATCTGAAGGACATGAAACTATTGCCTCAAACATTTTTATCTTCTACAATGTTCATTGCAGCATTATTTATGAGAGTCAGAACATGGAAACAATGTAAGTTTCCACTGACAGGATTGGATTAAAAGATGTGGTATATCCACCCAATGGAATATTATTCAACCATAAAGAAAGATGAAATATTTTCTTTTACAGCATAATGGAAGTTGTTTGAAAGAATTATGTATAGTAAAGCACATCGGAAAGATAAGGACAAAGATAAATATTGAGCCTTTTCATAGAGAATGACTCAACAAAGCAAAATACTTGTAAAAGCTAACAGAAACTAGTAAAGGAGGTGAGGCTTTCAAGGTTAAAAGTGAAGGGAGAGGGAGAAAAGATTTAAGGGGTATAGAAATGGTGGTGGGAGAAAAATTCAGCTTCTCAAGGGAACGCTCCTTTACTGAAAAATGCTAGCTAAAAGAATTTATAAAATTAGAAAATCACCATTTTGCAATTATCAACACAATGACTATTGTCAAAACCATTAAGTGAAAGTTTATTGGTAAATGAACCAGTCAACGGAACACTTATTAATTTTAAACTAATTAATTGGCAATATATTTCGTAGCATCACTGATAAAGATGTTTTGGGGAGAAATTTCTGAGGAATGTACCTTCCAGTAAAGAATTCTGTCATGAATTTAAAGAAATGGTCAAACTTGGCATCATCTAATAGTGGAATAAATTGACATTATAAAAAAGACAAAAAAAAAAAAAAAGACAAAAAAGTTCTGGAGAACTCTTCTAAATTAAAAGGAATATGCAAAATAAAGTAAGGCTAGTTTCTCTAAAGGCAGAAAAGTGGTTGACTGCCGAGAGTATTGGGATGAGTGAGGGTAGAGGAGTGCATTGTGGAATTAAAATGGTGTAGGGTAAAGGAGAGAATTATCAGGTTTTTCTGCCCTCTTCTCAATGATGGACCCCTGCAGGCCTTCACGCATGCCTGATGGTGGGCACCTGGAGTAGGGGGTGGGCCTGTGTGAGGTGGCACATCTGGGCCAGAGACTGGGCTTACAAGCAGCAGCAGCAGCAGAAGAAGCGTCAGCAGAGAATAGAGCACAGCAGCAGAGGACTATTTGGGGTACAGCAGAGAGATCATGGGACACAGCCAGAGAGCCCAAGAGGATGAAGATTTGCGAAGGGCTGGGAGGCCTGCCAGCCTCCAGGCCCCTCAGGCCCGTTGCCTGCCCCATACCTGCTTGGCCCTCTGCAAGAGACTATTAAAAGCCTAAAAAGCCACCGAGGGCTCCAAAACTCCTCCTCCTTAGACCGTCTGTGCAACTCTATGGAGAACCTGTGCTTCCTGGTGTCTTCCTGCCTCTACAAATGGTTTATGATCTTCCACCTCTAATAAAGGCTTTACTGGTACTAACTCATTTAATCATTACAACAAGCTGTGCAGGAGACACTCTCACTGTATGCATGGTACCGATGAGGAACCATGGTCAAGAGAAGTTAAGTAACTTGCTCAAGGTCATAACCTCTGATTAAAGGTCAGCTCAGGACTTGAACACCTCCAGGTTGACTCCAGGGCACAATATCTTAACTATCATATTCAGGTGAAAGGCATGTTCCTCAGCTGGAGTGACTGACTGCAAGAGTGTCTGGTAACTGGCTGGTTGTAGCTGAGGGCCTGTTTCATCCACCAGTCTGATTTTCACATCCTCAGAGTAAAGGTTATTTTTTAAAGGTTGGGTTCTTCACTCTTCTAGAAACAATTCTGTGCCAAGGTCTGGAGTGTTTTCTCCTCTCAAGAAGAATTTGACAAGGTAACCAAGTAACTCTGCCCCAGATTGGCTGCACATGGAGTGGAGTTGTAACCTACCCTGAGGCCTGTCTTTTCTGGTTAGAATCCATCCTAATTCTACTGCAGTGGCACCCCCCACCTGGTTTTCTGAGCTTCAGGAAGAACTGATTATCATTCAACAGTTACCATAAAAATTAAAGTTGACTTAATTACTTCATACATGGCAAGCATAGGAAATAGAAAAACAAAAAGGCAAAAAGACCCTGGCTTTACAGCGTAATTATGTTTTTGTCTGTACCTTTTCAAGATGTGGGGAAATAGAAATAGTTGGTGACTGAGAGAGACTTGTGGCCCTCAGATTTATCGCACGTGACATAGTTCTTCTAATAGGCCTCCCTCACCTTCGCTTTTCTCCCCGTCAGCTCCTTCTCAAGCAGAAAGAGGCATATTTGCCTTAAAAAAGTCAGAGCACTCTTGTTGGGCTAGAAATTGAAACCCTTTAAGAAATGTCAAGTGCAGAGGGTGTTTGGAAATTATGGCTTTAAATTTTAAAAGTTCTCTGCAGCAGTAAGGAAGGAAGAAACCAACCTTTGCACACCTTAGCTCAGAAGCACACTAGTAAGGTGCATGGCCCCGGAGCAGACCAGTCTCACCAAACCTCCATTAGTGCCTCAGCCTGTGTGAGCTGGCTCATTTTCTATCTGCTCCAGTAGAATGACCAGGAGTAAGACCTGTGGTCATTTTCCAAGAACTCATCAAGAGGCTGGACTCAGGAAGTAAACACGAACCTAAATAAATGTTGTTAAAAATGTAACTGCTATCATTTTGTAAAACACAATGTTTTATGTTATTAAGTTCTGTCAGTAGGAATTTCCCCATCTATGAGGAAAACTGGCCACTCCTATTAGCTGGGAGAGTCTCATATTTGGGCACAAACCTCCCCTAGAGTTACCACACCTGCTATTACTTTGCTTGTATTGATCTCTGAGCTCTGCAAGCTCAAAATGTAACTTCTTCCATCTCCATAGTCTCCAACTGGAAGGGGTCTGGGGGATGGTCATAGTCCAATCTGGGTACTCAGAAGCCTTTTCCTGCTAGTCTGTTCCTACTTCTTGATCTGGAAAGGGCCAATCAGGAAATGAAACAAAATGAAAGTGAGTGGGAGTGTGAAGTGTTGGGCAGTGGTGACCTGAAGAAGGTCTGCTCTCACTGGAGGATGGGCCTGGCCAATTGTTGCCTTGTTGGCCCATTGGCCTGTCAGGTAGCTATGCTGACACTGGAGTGGAACCTGAGTTGACCCATAAAAATCTCCTGCATTTTACGTAGCAGGAACCAGCTCACATAGTTTACAATTCTGCATAGGTAAAGCAAGCATGACATTGGTCTAAATTTAGCCCACAGGAACTTTCCCCTTAGAGACCTTTCAAGGTGGGGGCAGCAGAATCTGTTGAGGAGAATGATACCCTGGGTTTGCTTCTAATAACGGAGTATGTGGAATCCCTTGGGGGATTAGGATGCAGAAGCAGCCTTCACAAACACATCACATGAGGCAGGATTAATTGATGCTATCCTGTGAACCATCCCCATGAACAGCTGAGCAAAAGAGGTTGCAGAATGGGAACGGGGGGACCCAACTTGGAGGAGAACCCCAGTTGGTAGTGTTTGGTTCTCACGACAGATTGCTGTAGGTGGCACATGGGCCTTTTTATTATTTTATAATGCAAATTAATTTTGACAGCACAAACAAATCAACTCCAACCTGCTCTTGCCCACTGGTGCAGACCAGAGTGAGGCTCCCAGGTGAATTACAGGAATGACAGACATTCAGCTGCCCGTGTACACTTGTGTCTGAGAGCAGGGTGTACAGCTTTTGAAGAGCAGGGACAGGAATGGGGGCAGAAGGGCCTCACAGGCGGGGCCTAAGACTTTGGAGTTTCTCTTCTCATCAAAGACCTCTGGCCTGCCTTCCAGAGAGCACGCCGAGGACCTCAGGGCACACACATTAGTTGCACATGAGTGAGTTTTAATTAAAGCCCAGGGCTTTAAAATCTCCAGATTTCCCACAGGTAACCTTTCAAACCACAGTTCCTTAACCAGAGAACTCAAAGCTCTCTAAGAAAACAAGGAGGCTTTTTATCTAGGCGAGATCTTGTCTCCAGAGTTCTTTCTTTTGACGGTCTTCTCACAAGTTTATGGATGCAGCTCACTCTTCATTCAGACCTGGCCCTATCATGTGTCCTAGTGTAACCAGTGGTGATAGCTAAAGACTGTTAGAGGTGGTACCTCCTGGAGTGGGGTGCTGGTGAGGAGAGAGAGTCCCAGGGAAATGCGAACAAAGTATCGGTGGGGTGGAGATTCTGGTAAGAAATATAAGGGACTGCAGAAGCAGTCCCTGGGATTTCAGCATTTGGGATTTTAGCATTTTCAGATCTTTAGTGATTCGGGGTCAGCGATTTCTGCCTCCACCATGCCAGTCTTCCCGAAGGCTGTTGGGAGCCATACTATCTAAACACAAGAGGTCTGATATGAAAACTATGAGGTCAGGGAAACATATAGTCTCGGAGAAAAGAGCTTTTATGTTTGCCTGATGAGTGAGGTTCCTCCTTGAGAAAGCAAACAAACCAGGGTGAGGAGGAAAAGTTGGACAACTTACAATTTTAATATTTAAACTCATTTTGGAATTCTGTTGTGTTCATCTTTACTCTAAGAGTAGACCAGTCACTGAGGCCAGACAGGGCCTGCCCAGGATAGGGGGACATCTCAGGTTATTTCTTGACTGGAAGGTGCTATATTTTCAGGATAGTTCATTCTTTTCATGAGAAAAGTTTTAGCCAACTTAGTGATTCTAGCTCAGGAAGCATTTTATGAGTCAAGTCCTTTTGTAAATCTCTATTTTCTCAACAGAATGTATCACCATCAGAGTTTAGGGGCACCTTATTCTCTCTCCTATCTAAATGCTACATCTTTAAGAGAGCTCCGCAATCACCTAGACCACCACAGTCACTGCTTCAGCTCCCGTCTTTCATATTCCTTATCTAAAATATGGGAAAGTGGCACAAACTTCAGAAGTGAGGCATAAACAGCACAGCACAAGAGACTGGTGTGGTGCTGGGCTCTGAAATGGGCCCATTCTGGGGAGGTTTGGGGTTGAGCAGGACAGCCTTCAGTGTCTCCCACGGGTGTGTCCTTCTCCTTCCTCCTCAGCAGTTGGAAAACCACTAGCCATGTGTCTTGAATGACAGGATTGAGCCCAAGAGGGGATGACTAATTGCTGAGTGGGTCCAGGAGGCCCCAGGAGAAAAGTCCTCATCCCACTGTCCTCCCTCTACTGGTTCTCTGTTTACAAATATATTTCCCTCCGTGGGCAGGAAGTCTAATAGGTCATCCTGGGCTGGGCTGGTCTTGGTACCTTCAGGCTTCTATTATATATTGACCACTTCATTGTGACATTTTCATATAATCTGGGGAGCAAATGTTGAAAGGGTGACATTGCTCCCCATTCCAGCTAACTTTAAGGATGCTATGGCACTAACCCTTGCTTGATGTTTTTAGGGAATGAGGACAAATGCTCTTTCATGGAGCATGAAGAATCTCAGCATTTCTCAGACTTTAGGAGATAGAACTTTAGAGCTCTGGGAAGAGGTCAGACAGCAGCTGCCAAATGGCCTCAGGAGGGAGGAAGGAGGAATCCAGTCTGCTGATCCAGTGAAGTACAGAACACAGTGCCTGGTTTGTGTTGCAGAGTTTCCATCACTGCAATAGAATGTTGTGACTCTCTGTGGAACCCTGGCTCCTCAGGACCTGGTAGGGGGCCGGGCACACAGTAGATCCTCAGTAAATATTTATTGAATGAGTGGCTGTCAAAAATTCTCTGAACTGAGGGCCTGCTTGGTGGCGCAGTGCTGTGCTGTAGAGCTGCTGGCAATGTTGACGCAAGTTCGATGTCCAGCTGGGGAGCTTCCCACATGGTGCAGCAGACCTCTCCTGCCTTGCCCTCTGTTCCCCTCAGCAGTGTATTTCCGTCGATCTGCCTGTTCTGCTCCCCACTCTGTCTCTGGTGAACCCTCTTGCCGCCCCACGCCTCTGGCCTGTACCCCAACTTGTATGCATAAATAAATAAATATTTTTAAAAAATTATCTGAACTCAGAGCCAAGAGAGAAAAGGTTCTTCTTGTCCCTCATATCATGATGTTCCCCTAGCTGGCCATGCCCTTCTAAGGCTGCGTGGCTCAGAGATCTCTGTCCAAGGTACTAGCCGTTAAGTAGGAGCCATCATGAGTCCAGGCTGGGAGCAGCCCCTGGCACTGCACACACTGCAAGCACACGTGGCCCAGGTACCGAGCAGCAGGCAATACTCACAGCTAGAGACCCCTGCAGGCTCCCTGGAGGCCGGTGGACAAAGTCTAGGTAGGAAAACTTCTGTGTGAAACAAATCCCTACAGTGAGTCAGGACTCAGTCTCAGGGACCCTAATGGGGTGGCATCTGCCCCCTTGTAGACATAGCAACCATTACAGTGAGGCAGGTCAACAGTTACTTATCTGAAATTCAAAAAAAAACCTCTGAAATTTTTCATAAGTTTGATGCCAAAATTCACTGGGTAGAAAAATCTATCTGAAATGCCACAATAATTAAGAAATTTATTTATGTCTCTTAATTCTGATGTTTAGCTACATAAATATTTTTGTTTGATTATGAGGTATTGCACTCAACCCTGCTGGGGTTCCGCTGAATATAAATCGTGTGCACCTTGTTAACTTTTTAAATTAAGAAAAAGTGAATATTGCAAGTCATCTGACTTCAAAATTTGTGCATAAGGAAATATAGACCTGAATTAGCAATAATGGCAGCAAATACATACCTGCTAAGTCTTTACATCTGTTCTCTCTTTGAGTCATTGTCATCATCTTAAGAGATGCATGCTGTTGTCTTTATCCCTACTATAGAGAGGGGCAAACGGAGCCCCAGAGAAATAAAATAACTTGCTCAAAGCAGACATACTTAGTAAGTGGCAGAGTTAAGAACCAAACCCAAGCAATCTGTCTTAAAAATCCACCTTCCTATCCACTGTCCTACACTGAGTCATGGTGATTGTGACTGAGAAATGTCCTACTCACCCAAACAGCCTTATGTCCCAGCAGAGCTGTCATCATCCTTGGAGACAGCAGCAAGTCTCCATGCTCACCTCAAACACAAGACACAGAGAGGGATCGGCAGGATGCAGCTAAAGTTAGGTATTAGAGTGTGCTCACGATGCAATCCTGATTCACAGCAATAATTTAATCTCTTCGTGTGACTCAGGCATCCAAACTCTACTAGTTGCTGCTTTTCTTCAGCTCCTGCCCATCGAAGTGTTGCTTGAGGATGCTCCATGGAGCAGCCAGCTCACAGCAGAGCCTGGGGTCTTCTCAGCCTTCAAGTTGTTGAAGGAGACCCTAGAGCACTGCAGGGCTAATTCAGAACTTTCTGAGAGATGCACTTCCAGTTTTCAGAGAGGGATCCTCAGAATGCCTTTTATACCTGGTTTCTCTCTACCATATCAGCATCCACTTTCTAGACTGGCTCTTGTTTCCTGTACACTTTAGTGCTGAATAGGAATCTCACAGACACATTAGGAAGTCGAGAGATTGAGACTCCTCTCTCCTGGGCTTCCAATGACTGTGCTAGATCAATGCTCCTAATTTCCTGTTTGGAAGCCTTAACTATTATTTTATTGCTTCCAAGCCTGTCATCTTCCCCACTTCCAAACCCTTACCCCCTGTTCCTGTGGGTTTTCTTTTATTATTCCAAATGCTTTGGGGTTCAGTACAGACTCTTTCAAAGAGAACCATACATGTTTCTAAATGAAAATCAAGTCAAGTATTTCAAGTGAATCTTGTTCTTGATGAAGCTGCAGTTCCACAGGTATGTGTGCCATCCTCTGCAGCAAGGAAGGTTCTGGAAATGTGTTTTATCTCTGAGCATATGAAAGGCTATCTCCAAGGATGAGTTAGTTAGAGAGTAGGGTGTTTGATGGAGCCACTTAAGAGAGTTCCCTTCCAGTGAGTGGTGCCTGGAAGGGGTTTGTATTCATTTATTTACTTATCCCTTCCTTCCTAGAAGTAATGCAGAAAAACAGTTACCATTGTGGACTTTGGGGGCAAATAATCTGGATGCAAGTCTCAGTCTTCCCCCTCTGCTACAGCTTTATGACCTTGGGGAAGTTGAACCATTGTAACCCCCAATTTCCTCAGCCTTAGAAGGGGTAAAAATGGGATGTAGTTGTCAGGATTATTATTTTTTTTAAAGATTTATTTATTTATATATACAAGCTGAGATACAGTCCAGAGGTGTGGGGCAGCGAGAGGGTTCACCAGAGACAGAGTGGGGAGCAGAACAGGCAGATCAGAAATACACTGCTGAGGGGAGCAGCGGGCAAGACAGGAGAGGTCTGCCGCACCATGTGGGATTCTCCCCGGCTGGGCGTCGAACTCGCATCGCGCGCTGCCGACAGCTCCACAGAGCAGCGCTCAACCATTACTCCACCAGGGAGGCCCTGTCAGGATTATTTTGAGTTAAATGAGAAAACACCTAAAAACAGTTTAAAGCAATTCTGGAATTCAAGAAATAGTAGTTATTTTTAGTCATTTAACCAGATTTTATTGAGCACCTCCAATGAGCTGGACACCATGCACTGAAAGTGGAGAGGCAACAGTAAACACAATGGGAAGCCTCCTGGCACAGATCCTGTCCTCTGTGCCCACTATACTCATGGGCATGGGCCTCCGGCAGGAACTCTGCAGGTTAGCCATCCTCAAAGCATGACCCAGAACACTGTCCTCTGGGTGAAGCTGCTAAAGAAAACAAGGTCCCCTGGTCAGACAAGAGACTCTGGTTATAACTTTATAATTAGTAATCATGACTGTACTATCTTATTATAATCTTATAGATCTAGATGTAGTGTCATATAAAATGATCCAAGCAGTCTTGCAGGAAAGACTGGGACCTCACTTTGATTAAACCAGCATTCCCCAAACCAAAATGACTACAGGATCTTTGCTAATTCCTTTTAGACTGACATCCATAGAACTATGTTTGGAGAAAGCAAGTCCATAATTTAGTGAGAAATATCAGAGGTCTGAACCTCTACCAGTAACCAAAACCAAAATCTTTCTCTGCTCTCTCTACTAATAAGCACCAACCAGCCCTGGGATTCAGTAACAGCTCTCGGAGAAGCATCAGCCCAGTCATCATGGTCAGAACCTCCAGCTTTGAGGAACAGGCTCATGCTCTCCGGCAGCCCCCTGCAAAGGACTTTTACCTTTGTGACTCCACCACATTCCTTCCCTCTGGGCATCACTCCTATGTGTGTGTGTGTGTGTTGTGTGTGTGTGTATGTGCACGCACACACATGTGCACTTGTGTTTGTATGTGTTTTGGAGAGGGCGGGGAACTGAGCTTGAGTGCTAAATGCTAAACTACCCTTCTCATGCAAAGAAGTCCATAAATCTCCAACCAGATTTGCCCTCTTTGGAATAATTCCTAATTGATTTCTAAAGATTGCTGTTTGCAAATTAAATTACATTTCCCTTGTATGTTATATAAAGAAACATAAAGCAGTCACCTCTCCCAGGCACACACCCCCTCCTTGGGCTCCCAGGGTATGATTACATTATTTCAATTGCATTGCTTCTATTCAACTCAAGCTATGTGAGTTGTTTCTCTTGCTTGTTTAATTACCCATGTCTTATTACAGCGACAATTTATTGTTTTAATGCAGCATAAAGTTCAAATATTTTATGCAAGATGAATATGGTCACTGACATTTTTATTTCCTCCTCAAATTCAACCACACAAAAATCACACTTTTCAAACTGTTTTTGGCCAAAACTACAAAGTGTCAAAACTCCATATTGATTGTTTTTTAAAAAGGAAAGAATCTAAAGAACAATATTTCCTTCCGTATCACAACTAGGGATTTTATTGTGTGATACCGACACAAGTGCATGAAGAAATTCCTCTAGGTGTGAAAATACTTTTGAAAACACATTGGGAATGAACTCTCTAGACACCCAACAGACTGAATCTCTGGAGAATGCTGCTAAGTGAAGGAATGCCAATCTCAAAAAGCTCCAACAGAGTAACTGCATTTATGTAACATTTTTGAAATAAAATATTATTGAAATGGAGAATAGCTCACCAGGGGTAAGCAATGGGTTGGCAGGTGTTGAGGAGGGGCTGAGGAAAGGGCAACATGGATGTGACTGTAAAAGAGAAACACAAGAGGTCCTTGTGGTGGTGGGAAGCTGCTTGTCCTGACTGTCATTATGCAAGATGTGATTACTGGGAAAAAGTAGGTGAGATTTCTCTGTGTGATTCCTACAACTGCATGTAAATCTATAATTAGCCCAAAATAAAAGTTTAATTTAAAAAGTCAGTTGGAAAATCAGGTAGTTGATAACCAGATGGGTAGGTAGGTAGGTAGGTAGGCAGGCAGGCAGGCAGACAGACAGAAAGACAGATAAATAGATGATAAAGGTGGATTCAGTGTACTATACAGGGTATTGTACAAATTAATATATGTTTGAAAATTTTCATAGTTAGAAATTGAAAATGTGGGTGATAACCTAACAGAGAACAGATATAGGACAAGACCAAACTGTGCAGTGCTAGAGATCAAAGTGGATTGCTCAAGCTCCCCTTACTCCCCTCTTGCAATGGAGCAGAGAAAGAACATGGCTCCATTCTGTAAATAAAGGAGGAAGGAATCCCTGAGCTGAGACTCAGGGCTCAGATTATACAGGCTTCTTTCTAGTCCTCCCAGTAGCCAGAGGGACGCCTGCATCCAGCACAGAACTATGCTGGATGGATTCTATGGAGTGGAGCCATGCATATTGGCTTGAGTTCCAGGAGGGCAGGCGTCAAAAGCCCCAGGCAGGAGCCAGCTGTCTCTCGTCCAGGATTCCTAGGAGCTAAGGGTGTGTATAAGAACAAACCACGACATGTGAATCTGAAAACACATAAACAAGATAATAGCTCAAATTGAGTGCCAAATGTTTCTCAACAATGACCTTGCTGTCATTTCCTTATCAAAGTATTAAAACCCAGCAATGGTCCACTAGCCCAATCAGTATCTCTGTTCCAGCTCATCACTCAGAGGCTGGAGGGCCTGAGATGCCACATCTCCACATTCCAGGCCCCCCATGGCCCAGTCCCCCTACCCTGAGTCCTTTTCCTATTTTCCCTGTGAGTTCACAAATCTTTGGTCTTTACCTCACTTCTTCCCTCCCTCTTTCTCTCCCTCCCTCCTTCCTTTCTTTGCTTCCTGAAATACATAATATGGAATCTACCCTCTGAACAAATATTTAAGCACATTATTGTGCAGTGTTTTCATACTGATGTACATCAGATCTCAAGAACGTTTTCATCTTGCAGGACTGAAACCCTATGCCCATTAAACAGCGACTCTCCATTTCCCTCTCCCCCAGCCCTGGCAACCACCATTCTTTCTGTTTCTGAGTTAGACTACAATAAATATCTCATGTAAGTGGCATCATGCCGTATTTGTCTTTTGTGGCTGGCTTATTTCACTTAGCATGCTGTCCTCAAGGTTCAGTCATGTTGCAGCACATGGTGGGATTTTTTACTTTTTACAAGATTGACTAATATTCTGTATATGTAGAGATCATGATTTTTTCATCCCGTCAGTGGCTGTTAGACATTTAGTTTGTTTCACTTCTTAATTATTGTAAATAATGCTGCAATGAACATGGGAGTGCAAATAGCTCTTTGAGATCCTGACCTCAGTAATTTTGGATAAATACCCAGAAGTGAGATTAGTGAATCATATGGAAGTTTTATTTTTAATTTTTTTGAGGAATCTCTAAGCGGTTTACAATAGCAGTTGAACCAAGGGTTCATTTTCTATTCACTTGCTGTTTTCTAGATTATTCATTTATTGATTTATTTGAGGGTTTTGTATGATATTGGCTCTCCTAACAGTTATAAAGTAACCTTGTGTTGAAGTTTTAATTTGCATTTCCCTTATTATTAGTGTTGTCGAGCATCTTTTTACATACTTATTGGCCATTTGTAGGTCTTCACTGGAGAAATGTCTTTTCAAGTTCTTTACCTAATTTTTAAATTGAGTTATTCGATTTTTTTGCTATTGAATTCTAGATGTTCCTTATAATTTTTAAATATAAACCCCTTTTCAGTTATATAATTTGCAAATATTTTCTTCCATTCCATGACCTGCTTTATAATTCTGTTGATTGCTTCCTTTGCTAGACAGAAAACCTTTAGCTTGAGGTAGTCCCACTTTTCTATTTTCTTTTGTTGCCTGTGCTTTGGGTGGCATATCCAAGAAACCATTGCCAAAATCAATGTTATGAAGTTATTCACCTACAATTTTTTTTTCTGGGAGTTTGTAGTTTTAGGTTTTATATTTAAGTCTTTAATCCATTTTGAGTTGATTTTAGTTTAAGCTATAAGATAAGGGTCCAGTTTCATTCTTTTTGCATTTGGATATCCACTTTCCCTAGCACCATTTATGGAAGACTATCCTTTCCTTAGTCAGTATTCTCGTCACTCTTCTCAAAGATCATTTGGATCTATGTGAATAGGCTCATTTCTGGGCTCACTCTTCAGCTTCACTGATCTCTGTCTTTATGCCAGCACAATACCATTTTAATCACTGTGACTACTTAATATTTTGAAGGCAATCAGTTTTGAAGTGTGAGACCAACTTTTTTCTTCTTTCTCAAGATAGCTATTCAGAGTCTTTTGTTGTTCAATTTAAATTTTTAGATTTTTTTTCTATTTCTGCAAAACTCTTACACTGGAATTTTCATAGGAATTTACAGGTTGTTTTGGTACAATGAATGTTTTAATATCAAGTCTCTTAATCCATGAATACAGGAAGTCTTCTCATTTGTTTCTTTAATTTCTCTCCTCAATGTTTGTCCTTTTCAGTGTACAAGTCTTTCACTTTCTCAATTAATTCCTAAGTACCTTATTCATTTTATTTCTATGGTAAATGGGATTGTTTTCCTAATTTCTTTTTCAGAAGTTTGTCGTTTGTGTACATTTCTGCTATTGCTTTTTTTTAATGTTGGTTTGCAACTTTACTAAATTTGTTTATCCATTCTCACTTTATGTATAAGGCCTTTATTATGTTGAGATAATTCCCTTCTATTCCTAGTTCATGGAGCATTTTCTTATGTAAAGGTGGTGAAATTTTTTCTGTATCTGTTGAGATGATCATGTGATTTTCATCCTTCATTCTATTTAAAATGGCACATCACAGTGATTTTTCTCTGTTGAAGCATTCTTGCATCCTGAGTATAATCCTACCTGGTCATAGTACATGATACTATTAATTTGCTGTTGAATTCATTTTGATCATTGTTGAGGATTTTTGTATCTATATTCATCAGAGGTATTTGCATGTAGTTTTCTCATTATTTTAGTGTCTCTGTCTGGCTTTAGTATCAGGGTAATGCTGGCCTCAAAAATGAATTTGGAACTTTGCCCCCACTTCCATTTTTTTTGGAGAAAGTTTGAGAAGCATTGGTAAAAATTATTCTTTATATATTTGGTAGCATTTTCCAATGAAGCAATATGATCATGGACTTTTATTTTTTAATTTGAAAGTTTCTGATACTGATTCAGTCTTCTTTCTAGTCAGATGTTTGTTTTTGTTTCTTTATGAATCGGTCTTGATTCCAGGTTTCTCAGTTTATTTGGTGTAGAATTGTTCATAGCAGTCTCTTAAAATTCCTTTTATTTATGTGGGATCAGTTGAAACATCTTGATTTCTGATTTTGTTTATTTAAATCTTCTTAGTTGGTCTGACTAGAGGTTTGTCAATGTTGACCTTTTCAAATAACTGTTTCATTGATTTTTTTTTCTTTTCTATTTGCTATTTCATTTATTTCTTCTGTAATATTTATTATTTTCTCCCTTCTTCTAATTTCAGGTTTAGTTTATTATATTTCTAGTTCCTTAAGTTGTACATTTAGTATCTTTGTAGTGTTCTTTTTTTATGGTAGGTCTTTACCATTACAGACTTTCCTGTTTGTACTGCTTTTGCTGCATCCCCACAAATTTTGATATGTTGTTTTTATTTTTGTTTGTCTCAAGATGTTTTCTACTTTTCATTTGGTTTCTTTCTGATCCATTGATTGTTCCAGAGTATATTGTTTAATTTCCAGATGTATGTGAAATTTCCAGTCTTCTGTTACTTCTTTTTAGTTTTATCGAATTGTGGTCAGAAGAGATACTTGGTTTCATTTCAAGTTTCTTAATTTTTTTAAGGTTCTTTTCTTTAAAGCACATGATCTACCCAAGAAAATGTGTACTTGAAAAGGATAAGTATTCTGTGGATGTTGGGTGGGATGTTCTTTACATGTGTTTTAGTTCCATTTGTTCAGTAGTGTTGAGCAAGCCCATTGTTTGTTTATTGATCTTCTGTCTGGATGTTATAGCCAATATTGAAAGTGGGATATAAAGTTTCCTACTATTATTTTATTGCTGTCTATTTCTACCTTTAATTTTATTGATGTTTCTTCATCTACTTATGTTCTCTAATGTTGGGTTCATATATATTTATAGCTGTTATATATTCCTGATAAATTGACCCTTTTATCACCTATAATGTCCTTCTTTATCTCTTGTGACAGTTTAACTTAAAGTCCATTCTGTTTGATAGACGTATGGCCATCCCTGTTCTCTTTTGGTTGACATTTAGGAGGAATATCTTTTTTTATCCTTTTACCTTCATCCTATTATGAATCCTTAAATCTAAAATAAGTATCTTTTTAACACCTGATAGTGGGATCCTATTCTTTTATACACTCAGCCTATCTATGTCTTTTGTGGGGAGTTTAAATCATTTACATTTAAAATAATTACAATAGGGAAGAACTTACTATTGCTGATTTTGTTCCTCTTTTTCTTCTCTTGCTATTCTCCGTTGTATTTCAGGCTTTTTTTCTTTCCTTCTTTCTTTCTTTTGGTTTGGACATGTTTTGATTTCTTTCTTGTTTTCATTTATGTATCTCCTAACTTTTATAGGTATTGTTTTTTTTTTTTGTATGGTTAACATGGGCATACATAAAATATCTTACAGCAATCTATTTTAAACTTGTATTTAAACTTTAAAACATAAGTTCAATTACATATAAAAACTACTCTTTCTTCTTCCCCTCCTGTTGCATCGGGTGCAACACCACACAGATACACAGGAATCATGGAGCAGGCTATGGAATGCAGGATGCTGCTCAATGAGCAAGATCCTGGTCCTTTTATTGATAAAATAATCACAGCATCAGTTGTAGGGGGAAGGAAGATAAAGAGAAAAGGGAAGCGCGAAAGCAGAGAAAAGTGTATCCTATTATCTATAGCATCAGGGCGTGTGGGTTTGCTCTCCAGTCATTTCTTCTATGCTTGATGACTCAGTATTATAATTGAGGTCAAGCCTTAGATTCCCCAGCCAAGGTTTCAATCTTATCAATAAGGTGTTCCATTGATCAGCTTTTGGGGTCCTTTGTCATACATCAGTCCTTGTTCCCCCAGTGTTCCCGGTCATACCTCGTAATGCATGAGTCAGGAGTAAGTTTATGCATGGTCATCAGCCCCCCAGGCATTCCCGATCATACTTCTTGATGCACTCCCTTCCCAAAGTGATCTACTTTAAAAGAGGAAAGGCACCTTGTAGGGTTGGGCTCCTATAGCTGATTGACCAGGCAGTTCTGACCTTCGGTAGGAATGCATAGTTGCAGATAACTAAATGGTGGTCACACAGGCCACTTAGGATTAGCAGACCCACACCCTCCCACTCTTTATATTATTGATATAAAAATTGCATCTCTTTATATTGTATATCCATTAACATTTTATAGTAATATTTATTTTTATACTTTGTCTTTTAACTTTCATACCATAATTAAAAGTGATGTATACTACTCTAATCTACTCTAATCTAAGTGTTACAGTATTCTCTATTCATCTGTATATTTAACTTACTAGTGAGCTTATACTTTTGTATGTTTTTATATTGCTGTTTGGTGTCTTTAATTTCATCTTGAAATACTCCTTTTAGCATTTCTTGAAAGGTAGGTCTAGTGGAGAGAAATTGACTCAGGTTTTGTTTATCTGGGAAAGTCTATTTCTCCTTCCATTTTGAAGGACAGTTTTATCTGGTATAATATTTTTTATTGACAGCTTTTTTTTTTCTTTCAACACCTTATATGTACTAGCCCACTCTCCTGCTGGCTTTTGATAAGAAATCCATTGGTAGTCATATCAGAAATCCATGGTATGTGATGGGTTGGATTTGTTTTGCTGCTTTTAAAATATTCTCTTCATCTTTGACTTTTGACAGTTTAACTATAAAGTGTCTCAGTATAGACTACTTGTGGTCTGTCCTTGTTGAAGACCATTGGGCATATTGAATCTTATGTCTGTTTCCTTCCTTACTTAGGTTTAGGGCATTTTTGGCCTTCATTGTTTTAAAATAAGTTTTCTGCTCCTTTCTGTCTTCTCTGGCTTTCCCATATGTATATATTGGTCTGTTTGATGCTATCCAATAGTCTTTTAGGATTTCTTCACTCTTTTTTATTTATTTTGCTCTTCCAACAAAATAAATTTAAATAGCCTGTCTTTGAGTTGTCTGATGGTTTGATCAAGTCTCTAGTGAACTCCTGTAGTTATTTTCCAATTCAATCATTGAGTTAGAATTTAACATTTTGTACTTCAATCCAAAATATCTGTTTGATTCTTTTTTAAAAAAAAATATTTTCCATCTCTGTGAATATTTTCATTTTGTTCATCATTTTCCTGAGTTATTAAACGTTTTGATGATGGTTATTTTGAATTCTTTGTCAGGTAATTCAAATGTCTCTGTTTCCTTAGAATCAGTTCTGGAAATTTATTTTGATCCTTTGATTGGGCCATGTTTTTTCTGTTTCTTCATGTATCTCATAACTTTGGAATTTAAAATTAAAAAGTCATTTCATTTTAAAAACTCGTTTCACACAGGGAACGACCTTCACCAATTAACCCAGCTAAAAATGCCTAAACTTCCCAAGTCTTTTCTGTGGACTCTTGAGTGTTAATTCCCAAAGGACAGATTTTCCAGGTACAATATTTAGAAGCTCATGACCTCTTGCTCCCTCTGGTGTCTATCTGTGAAACTGCAGGTTGTCTGGTGCTACCACAAGCTGCCCAGATCTCTTTTGCGCTCAGTGACACCCACTCCCAGAGAGCTATCATATGCTTGGTCCCATCGGTGCTCTGAGATAGATGAGATAGAAGCAGGTTCTTCCAGCAGCCTTCCTCCCCAGAAAAGCCAGAATGTTGATCAAACAACTCCGACTTTCTTCTTCTCCAAGGAGAAGTCAGGAGTTGGAGCTTCCTTCTGTTCATTCTACATTGAGCGGAGGAGGTAGAGAGGAGCATAGAAAATGGATGCATGTTAGTATAAACCTTCACCTTGTTCTCAGTGATTTCAACCTTGTGTACTTTCCTGTCAGCACTTAGATGCATGATTCAAGGTAGAAACCAGTCTTTGGGGAAGCCTCCCCCAAAGTCTGCACATTGAATATATGTTCAGTCTTTTCTTTTCCCTCTGCAGAGAGAAGCTGCAAGTGTTCTCACAATCATGCCATGTGCCCTCACACTGAGCTGGGAGTGGTTATAGTGAGTGAGTTCCATGAGTTCTGTTAATTTTGAGCCCACCTAGGGTACAAGAATCTCTTAACTGACCTCTGATTTTTTCACATAAGGATTGTATTATTGTATATTGCTGCTGGCTCAGTGCCTCCATGGGAGGAGGATCTGAGGTTTCCCATGTTGCTCCCTAGTGCCCAGAATTGTCTTTTTTTCTTTTTTTTTCTTTTTTTTTTTTTAACAAAGCCAAGGCCCTGCTGATGTCCCTCATGTGGTTGTTCAAGAGAGCTAAAAATCATTCAGGCAGGAATGGAAGTAAGTACCCAAGTATGTGAAGGAGGAAGTGGGGACCTATCATGCTCACTCTGGTAATCTTAAAATACTATACCCACTCTTTCCTTCTTGCCTCCTTCACAAATTCCTCCAGGGCCTCTCTAGAACTGGCTTTCCCGTCTTCTCTCTGTCAAGATGTTCTCTCACAAAGAGGAATTGAGCTTGCTATGTGAAATGTAGAGTTTAACAATGAGGAATTCCTTTCTGTAAGAACTTTCAGATGGCATGTTTTCTCTCACACTCTTGCTCCCTCTCATAATTTTCACTCTGAACAAGATTTGTGGTGGGAGTTCAATCTACTTTTTTTGTTTTTAATGTACAACCAGTAGAGAATCTATCACAATAGATTATTTTTGTTTGTTTTTTTTTCTTATCTGTCTTTCTAATCAACTGTGAGCAGCTTGAAGGACGCATTTGATTCATTTCCTCACCCTCAGGGTAAGTAAGGCTCAGGAAAGTAAATGTTTATCCAGTAATCACTGGATGACTTAGATGGATGGATGGATGGATGGATGGATGGATGGATGGATGGATGGATGGATGGATGGGTGGGTGGGTGGATGGATGGATGGACGGATGGACAGATGGCTGGCTGACTGGATGGATGGTTTGAGTATTGATAGAATATCAGGCTTCAGTGGGCAGGGCAAGAGGATGTTTTGGTACTGATTGTTGATGAATAGAACAATATATCAGACAACAGGGACATGAGGCAAATGTATTTGTTGGGAAGACTTCACAGGGCAGTATAGCTATGTGAAGTCAACAGGCAGCTAGCCTAAGTGCAAAGAGTTGTCAACCCCATGAGTATTTTAGACAGACCTATAATACCCTAGTCCAGTCCCTGCAGCATGGCTAAAGCAGCAGACAGAGTCGTTTCAGAAACCACCCCTGGATAGCATGACCTAAATATAATGCCAAGTTGGTATCTGTAGAGGAAAATAATTCCAAACCACCCTCAGGTAATGGGGGTGTCAGGTAATTTTGTAAGGAAAAAGATCCTTGCAGGTCCTCAGAAGTCTTTACTGGCAGGTCAGTCTGGCAGTTCCTGAGGCAATGAGATATCTCAAACTTGACTTTAAAGGGAAAGATATTCTCATAATTTTAAGTCAATATTTAACCACATTGAAACATCTTTTTAGACCCCTCCTAATTCAGACCTTTCTCATTGCTGTTTAACAATCAAATACAAGAGTGAGCACTAAGAGGGTATATAGTATCAAGAGATACAGGGAACCATTATTAGCAATAAGGGTTTCAGTTTATTTTGGGAGGCTCACTCTCTCAGGATGTCACACAAGAGTTGTTCCCACTGAACATAAACATCCTCTGTTCACATCCTGGTTCCAGAACTGTTAATATCCTCACCATCATCCAGCATTGGATGAACTCCACAAGTCCGTAAATCCCAGCCCTTTATGTTCTAGATATCTAACTCCATTCCCAGTAAAAAAAAAAAAAAGGAGATTGAAAGAGGTCTGTGAATTTTTTAAAGTTGCTTACTATTTCATGAGGAACAAATAGACCAACACACACACACACACACACACACACACACACACACACACACACACAAATACCTGCTACAAGGGAAGACAAATTCAGGTCAAGCATGTCTGAAATATCCAGTGACTGTGACTTTAAATTAGTTTGCCCATTACAATTCATCTCAGGTATAGAAAAGTTCTCCACACTGAGATGGTTAATAAAGGTTTATATTTTTTCTTAGCAGGTCCCAGTTCAAATCTCCTCCACATTCTGTCACTCAACTTTATTGTCTCTTCATTGTCTTTTCAATATAACATTGACAATCAATCCTGGGAGGTTCTGGACTATAAGATACATTTGGGAGGGAACTGTAATGTTTTAGCCCATTTTTTGTAATGTTTTTATAATGTTCAGCTCATATACAATGGTCTTAGCTCAATTGTAACATCAAACATAATGTGTTGTGCATAATAGTCACTCCATTAGCCTTTGCTGAAAGAAATATTTCAGAGCAATTAGTATTTATAGTATATTTGTTAAGGGCACAGAATTAAGAACCAGACTTCTAATGCACAAATCCCAGACATTTCATCTTCTAGCTGTGTAATCTTGGACAAGTTCTTTGTACCTCAGTCTCCTCATTTGAAAAATAAGGTAATAAAGGTACTAGATCATTAGTACCGTACATCATTGGCTTACTGTGAGAACTGAATGAGTAAATATATCTAAAATGATCATAACAGTATCTAGAGAACACAGTATATTATAAGTAAATGCTTTCCCTTTTTTTTTTTTTTTTTTTTTTTTTGGTACTGAAACCTGAGATATGGCTTATGGGATGGAAGTAGAAGGATATATAGACTTCAAAGAAAAAACATGTTTCGATCCCATCTCCAAAACTTACTGGTACCAAAAACCTAATCAAGCCACTCTAACCCACTGATCCCTTGTTCTCTTTATATGTAAAATAGGAGCAATCAGATCTAGTCATACAGCTCTTGGAAGCATTACAGGAGATGGCCCATGTGCCATCTTTGTTAATGAATGTTTCCTGTTTCTCCTTTTCTCCTCCTAGGTGTCTTTCCTCCCAGGTGTCCCTACTTTGCTCATCAGCCTCCAGGGATCGCTCCTGGACCCTCTGCTTTTCTTTTTTCCTTTTTTTTTTTTTAAGATTTATTCATTTATACATACAAACTGGGGTACAGACCAGAGGTGTGGGGTGGTGAGAGGGTCCACCAGAGACAGAATGGGGAGCAGAACAGGCAGATCAGAAACACACTGCTGAGGGGAGCAGTGGGTGAGGCAGGAGAGGTCTGCCACACCATGTGGGATTCTCCCCGGCTGGGCGTCGAACTCGCATCGCGCGCTGCTGACAGCTCCACAGCGCAGCACTCAACCGCTGAGTCACCAGGGAGGCCCCCCTCTGCTTTTCTTATTGTCTGCTCTCTTTGTGTGATTTCATCCTCTCTGTGGTTTTGATCACAATTCCTACTGATCAACATTCCAAAAATCCTTCTGCCCAGATCTCTCCCATACCTGCCAGCTTTACAAACCATCTTCAACATCTTCAACTTTTGTTCAATCAAAAATGAACTCATTACTTCTCCTTCAAACCTGACTCTCATCGTCTACTGAATATTGCAGTGAAAGCACCAACACTTACCCAGTGACTCAGTCAGAAACTTGGGAATCTTCTTAAACTCTCACCACTCATGTTCCAATACCCGCCATGTTTTCAGTTCTACCTCTACCATTCTTTTTGGAACACTCCCCCCTTATCTCTCACCATCATAAACTTAGTTCAGGACCCCAGCTCTCTCCTGGGTGACTGCCACAGCTTCCTGAATGGCCCCTCCTCTGCATTGAACACCTGCTGCCCCTACAAGTCCATCCATTTTATGCTATGAACACTTAGTAAAGTTTCAGTAGACTTAAAAGAGAAATCCAGATGCTACTTCACACTGACTTAAAAGGTTTTAAGGTATCCATTGTCCTAAGAATTGGATTTACCTCCTTTAGAGAGTGCAGATGCCTTTGATAATATAACCCCAGATTCTCCCTCACCCCATTACACTATATTTCCTCCTCAAATTCAATTGTCCAGTTCTGCACACTCATTGGCTTATTCCTTCACACTTCTTCCTGCCTCTAGCCTTTACACATTGTTCATTCTGCCCTTCTTCCCTCAGTTGATTCTGCAGCCTGTAAGTCTTCAAATTTCAACAGAGTTTAACTCCTCCAGCTCTTCCTCCCAGTCTGTGTAAGGTACTGCCTCTAAGCTCGTGGCTATGTCTGTGCTCCACATTGATCTGAGCTCTCTGTTTTTCCTCCTCCCCTGTTAAGCTATGAACTCTATTAAAATGGGGCACTGAATAACTTATCCTGCATCTTATTTATTTTTACAGACATATAATAGTCATTCAGTAAAGATGAATGAATAAAATAATTCTGGATGTTAGTTGATGTTTCCTACTTCTTTTCAGAGCTGTTCCAACAAGTGTTTGAGATGAAAGAGCAAAACACCTACCCTGTCTTAAATAGTCTGGTATTCTTTCAGCTAGTGCTTGGGATGTATATTTCAAACACCCAGAACCCAAATCATTCATGCCCATTATTGATATGCCCTGAACCCAGGTGGCATCCAGGGGTCCCTTCAGCATGAACATATTTTCTTATCTTTACCTTCCTTCCTCAGCCCTCTTTCAGAGGATACTATCTGGTGCTCTAGAACAGACATGGTGAAATATAGGACTGAGGACTGAATTCAGCTCAGCTCTTGTTTTTGTAAATAAAGTTTTATCGGGGGGCTTCCCTGGTGGCACAATGGGTTAAGTCGCAGCACTGCGAAGCTGTCCACAACCACTGCATCACAACTTCGATCCCCAGCCAGGGAGCTTCCCACATGGTGCAACAGACCTCTTGTGCCTCACCTGCTGCTCCCCTTAGCAGTGTACTTCAGTCAATCTGCCTATTCTGCTCCGCACTTTGTCTCTGGTGAAACCTCTCACCACCCACAAAACTCTAGCCTACACCCCAGGTCTTGTATGCATAAATAAATAAATCTTTAATAAATAAAAAATAAATTAATTAAGTTTTGTCAGGACACAGTGACAATCATTCCTTTACACATGGTTTACGATTGTTCTTTGTGCTACCATGGCAGAGTTGCACAGTCATGTCAGAAACCACATGACCTGCAAGACCTGAAATATTTACTCATTGTCCCTCTCCAAAAAAGGTTGCTGATGTCTGCATTAGGCCTTGCTCATGAGCATGTGGGCCCATTTGGCTTTCTGCTGAGATTCAAATATGCAAGGCATAACCCAAGAAAGGGTCACGGTCTTAAATTCAATTTTCATGGCTGGAAGGCATTTCTAATATCTTACCTTTGATAATGCTTTATGTTTTTCTAAGTACTTTCATATTCATTAAGGAAAAATCTTCAAATACAAATGATACTGCTCCCAGGTGAGGCCTGAGGTGAGGCTCTGCAGACCACACTTAAATTTTGAGACTATAGAACAGAGTCCCCAGATCATACTGCCTGTACTTAAATCTGGCTTGCTCCTTAACAATGGGGTGAAATTGAACAAGGTAATCTCTCTGAGTCTCAGTTTCCTCTTCTGTAAATAGAAATGGTATTTATTTTCCATGGTTGTTGTGAGGATTAACTATAATATAACAAATATTCCTTGTATATAGTAGGTTCAAAATAAATTCTTTTTGTCCTCCATGCTTTTAGCACATGTGTCTTTGCACATAACTGGGCATGTGAACTGATTAATGTGCATTAACCCAGACAGTGGGTTGTTCCATGTGCCAGCCTTTGAGGGCCAGGTGTATGTGTATGGGGGAGGTTTCTTCCCCCTCTGTTCCTTGGAGACTTTCCAGGTCAGCCATGTGGCCCACCAGCAGAAGGGTACTGGGCATGAAAGTAGATTGGTGTGTTTGGGAAGAAATGAAAATGCACACTTAGTGCTATCAATGTTAACTGATAAATCAGGGCTTAAGATGTGTCTTGCAGCTCTGGGGACCCACCTGCTGATCTGAGTGGTTTTCATTCATCTTGTGAATTTTGCTGCAACTGACAAAGGACCTGGTCTTATCTTTCCATCACACTGGTGAGGAGGCCTTTTCTATCTTGCCTGCGTCATCAATAGGCTCTAGAACTGTGTTGCTTGAGAGGTAGGGACCCAGAGGGGAAGCCCCAGAACATAACCAGTGTTCCTAAGGCCCCTCGTCATGAGTAAACCAATCCTTTTCCCAATTCCCAAGCTGGGGCTAAGTGGGATAGGTATCTTCATCCAAAGTTTAAACCCTGCTTGAGATAAATGATTAAAGAAATGAGGATACTATTTTTTGGAAGGAAGAGAATAGAGAAGAATAAACTGTGGCTATTTCTAAAGAAACACCACAAAGATGAAGAGGAAGTTAAGAGAAAGAGTAAAAATGAATCTGGAAAAAATCAAGGGGCTGGTCATGGATGGTGATTATGGCAGATGGTGTCAAGAGGACTTATGAGTTCCGGGGGTCCCGGAGTGGCTTCTGCCTGCACCCCGTTGTTTGTCCCTCACCAAGTGTCATAGCCATTCTGAGCCTTGGGCATCAATCCTATAAGATCACTGATTAGATTTGATTATTTCTTAAGTGTTCTCCATACACCTAAAATTCTGGGATCTCTTGGAAATGGAAGTCTATTTGGTTTTTTTGTTGCTTTTGTTTGTTTGTTTTGTTAAATACTGAAATAGCACGTACTTTGTGCTTGCTTATGAATTTTCAAATAGATATTGCTTCTTTTAAATCTTAACATAGCCTTAGACTTAACTACTATTTTTTAAAACTGTACTTTAAAGATATCGTTCTAGTATGTTCTGACTAGTATTATTTCTGATGAAAGCCAGAAAAGTTTGCTGTCAATCTTATTTTTGCTTATATGTGCACTCTGACTTTTTTTCAGGCTAACTTAAAGATTTTACTATGTAATACCAATGTAGAGTAAATTTATTAATATACACTTTGTTTATTTCCTTCATTTCTTCTGCTTGAGATTTCATGAGGTTTCATAAGTGTATGGTTTTCACCAAATGTTCAATTTACAGCCATTACTTCTTTAAATATTTTATGTCTCCAATTGTATTTTCTGGCATTCCAGTTACATGTATCTTAGGATAGTTGATATTATCCCACAGTTCACTGATGTGCTGTTCATTTTATTTTCAATCTTTTTTCTCTTTATTTCAACTTGGATAGTTTCTATTGCTGTGCCTTCAAGTTCACCACATTTTCTTCTGAAGTGTCGAATTTGTCATTTATCCCATCCAATATATTTTATTTTTATTTTTTACATATATTTTTTATTGTTATTTATGTCTTTTACATTTTGTATTCCTCTTGGGTAACCCACCACCAATTCACCCGTGATCCATCTCCGTGGTCCCTTGTGTTCTTTTCTACTCCATTTTGTGCCCTTATCCTCCCCTCCCCACCCCATAAGTGTCTCTCTCCTATTTGGTTTCCTTATAGTCCTGTTATAAGTGAAACCATTCAACATTTTTTTTCTTTTTTTCTGGCTTATTTCACTGAGTATGATCCCCTCTAATTCCATCCATGTCGCTGCAAATTGCATGTGTTTATCTTCTTGAATGCCTGCAATATATTTTAAATCTCAGAAATTGTGGGATCTTTCTGTCTCTAAAAGTTCTATTATAGATGGATATACAGACAGATATATACATACATAGACTATTATACCTAGATATTCTAGATACTAGATATTCATTCTCTCTCTCTCTCTTTCTCTCTCTCTCTCTCTCTCATTTCCATGTCATTCCTCATCTGCTCATCATTTTGAGCATATGAACTATATTTATAGTAGTTATTTTAATGTTCTTTTCTACTAATTATATCATCTGTATCAATTCCGGATCTTCTGTTTCCCTCACTGGTTGTTTTCCATCTTTGTATGTCTGGTAAATTTGTATTGGATTTTGGAGACTGTAAATTTTATGTTTACTTTTGTGACTTTTTTTATACTTTTTAATTTGGGGGGATGCCATTCTGGGATGCAGTTAAATTATTTGGAATTAGTTTGAACCTTTTAAGGCTTACTTGTAAGCATTGTTAGATGAAACTAGATTAGCTCTTAGTCTAAGAGCTTGCCCCCACTATTGAGGCAGTGCTTGATGCCCCCACTATTGAGGTAGTGCTTGATGCTTACTCATTTATTACCCCATTAATCACAAGGATTTGGAAAGATAAACTGTTACTAGCCTGATTGTTCTTTCAAATATGCTTCAGTATTCTGCCTGCAGTCTCGGTGTTTTGCACACATGTGCTGTCATTGGTACTCAAAAGCTTGAATAAAAGCCCAGCATCTCCAGAGCACTCCCTTGCACATCTTCATCATCTCTGAGATTCTTCCTCACAAATTTCAGATGCACTAACTTTCCTAAGCTTCAAAGTCTTCCCTCTTCACTCAGAGAAACTGCTGATATCTCTGGTACTCTCTCCCTGGCAGCCTGAAAACTCCGGCCAGGAGTATACTGGTACATAAGACTCACTTATTTATCTTTTCAGGAATCACTGTACCAAATAGCCTGTTGAATGATATCTAGAAACCATTGCTGGGTATATTTTGCCAATGTTTTGTTTTTTAAAGCAGAGGGTTTTTATATTCCTTCATGGTAGAAGGCAGAAATCCTATTTTTATCTTTATTTCATGGAGGGCGAAACTGGGGCACAAAAAGCTTGAGTAATTTGCCCACACATGTGTCAGTTGGAGTCACTAATTGGAGTAGCCAAGGATTTGAAGTCAGGTTCTTAAATTGTAGGTGCTACTGTCTCAAAGTATTTCTGCAAATCAAGTCAAAATCTTTACCAATGATAATTTTGTATTTTCCAGTTATAGAAGATGAAAATCAACATGTGTTTTCACATAAACGCATCCAGCATTCAGAGGGGTAGACCCATTCTGCTCATCTGTGTGCTCAAAACAAGACATGAATGCTTTTCTGAGCATCAGCCCTGATGCTGTATTTGCATCCTGTCTCAGATCTTAGGACAGGAGGCATTTCTTTCTCCTGACCCTTTGGGGCCACAGGATAGATTGCCAGAACCTCCAGTGGTGACAGATACTTGTACTGAAGGAAATACAATCTGACTTTTCACTGCTATCTGAAAAATTCCTGTTTTCAGAGCACAAACCATTTACCCAAACACTGTGAAGAGATTATGGTTCACTCTCTATGCTGAATTATGCATGGTTTTCAGCTAGGTAAAGTTCTCTGTGTTCTATTTTAGGAACGTTTCCCACACAGAGTGGAAAAGAAAATCTATATTGTCCAGAAGCAACTACTTTTGATATATTTTACGACTACTAGTAAAATGAAATAAGTCTGAACTTTATCCGTTTTTCTCTTGCAATTTGTTTTGTAATTGGTAATTAGAGATTTCTCTTCATTTGCAGAAGTGGAAATTTCCTTTCATGTTCTGAGACATTAAAAGAAAAAATAGGAGCAAACTTGGCTCAAATTTTAAAACAGCTATTGTGGCATACTTATTATGACATCTTTTTAGAATTAGGTTGATTAATCCTGCTTAATACACGAGAAGTGTTTGCTGTTAAGCACTGTGCCTTCTCAGAACTTCATGTCAAAACCATTTTAACTTGAGTTAAGGGTGATTAAAAAATGTCAGCTTTAAAAAAACTATTTCAACAATGCCTCAGAGTCTTCAGTTCGGCTACAGAGAACTTTGAGATTCATTGAAATAATAGTGATTAAGGCAAGGAGGAGTTTGAATTCCAGGACATTCATGTGGACCTAAAAGACAAGTTAGCTTGCCTAACTGAATTGAAATGTTCTTTTAGGGGGAGGAGATATCAAGATGACACATGAAAAAAAATGTTTCTGTATATTTCTCGAATGTACTCTATCTCTTCATCTTTCCTTGCAATCTTTTGTCATATTTGGGTTGAAAGAACTGCTCAGCAACTGCAGTTTCTGCTGCCAGTTTTCCAATATATTACCTGTAAGGATGGGACAGGGTGGTTGTTGGCATAAAAATTGAAATGAATTAACTCCACAATATTGATTAAGTCCAGACCTGCAACTCAACTTCCTTTAGAGTTACAGAATAGACACAAACATGAATACACATGCAACACACATGTGAATTCTACTTTTTGATGCTAAGATGCTATCAATTGTAAGACACACTATTATCTTATGTACAACTAAGAAAGGAAAAACATTGTACCTAAACTACAACTACAACTTGTGTAGAAATTGAGATATCACTGATTATTCACTGTATGATACATCTTGATTTCAATATGAAAAATATGCATTTTAGAAAAGATGAAATTGCACATATGTATATGTATTTGTGTTTATACACATGCATATATATGTGTACATATATATGCATATGTGTTTATTCAACATTTTTAAATAAAGAAAAGGAAATTTTATCTTATAGCCTCTTAACTCCAAAACATAGAATACCTCTATACCTTTCCCAGGAACAGACATTCTATCGATGTACTTACCTCTGACACTGGCATTTCTCTAAGCCGTAACCCAGCCCGAGCCATTGAACTCAACCTTAATTGCACCTGGAAACCCTGCTCTTTTCATTATGGTACTTACCAAATAAATTATAAAGAGCAAAGAAAATAAGTATGGGAGACCACATGACATTGTGGAAAAATAATTTGGAAACAAAGGGGCAAGATTTGAGCCCCACTGAGCTGTAATATTTACCAGCTGTGAAATCTTAGCCCAGTTATATAAGCTTCCTGAGCCTCACTTCCTCATATGAAGAAAATGATGCAATAAAACCAACTTGACAGATTTGTTGAGGGAGTAGATGAAATAACACTTACACAGATGTACACATGCAAATTTCACTTATATACCCAATATGATGACATGTGTCCTGCAGGTTAAGAGGACAGGGCCTTTGTCCTGGAGCTTGCTTTTAGCAAGATAGCATAATAGAGAGCAAGTAAGGACATAAACCAGTTTTGAGAGATTGAAGACTGACCTGGAATAAGTAGTATTTTCATAATGGAGCTGGTATAGATGAAGAAGATGAACTTTTTTGTGACACTGTTAGGGTCCCTACTGTTCCTCTAATCCTATCCATTAGAAAACCATCCTTTTCACAGACAACAGGCTCACCACCATCTTGGGAGTTCAGAGTGGGGAAGGGGTATGCATCTACCAGATGAGGTATTGTAACTGTTGACAATGTGACAGAACATAAAAAGTAATAATGCTTGAAATCAGCTACAGAAATTAGGATGTATGTATAAGATTTTTTTTAAAAAATAGCAACATATTATTTTTTAAAAGGAATATTAACAGTGTCAGCTCATGGTGTGATTTAGATCTATTTCCTCAAAGTGCCCATCCATCTCACAAATCAGCAAGATGGTAAAGAGGTTTCATGTATCTGTCATCTCCAATCAATTGGCAGTGACTGTTGGGAATGCTTGGTTGTCAGATATTCTAAGGTTATGTCAAGTTCAGTGAGAAAGTGTTCTGTGAGGTCTTAAATTTTAGTATTTTCCATGGATGAGGGAGAAGAGAATACCCTCAATGATGCATGAATCCATTGACCCTGGTGTGTGGTCTAGGCTACTCATCTAGATCTATATGTTAAAATAAATTTTTAAGAGCACACCAAGGAGGGAGTTCATCTTGCACTTTAATGTTGATATTAAAGTTCAATAACTATTTTTTGGTATCTTGTCTTAATCTTGGTGTTCCCGACTCTACTTTTAAAAGTGATTAGACTATGAATCCATTCAGTCCGTTCAACCAGTTACCTAACAAATTAGTTGGACACTTATTATGATCAGGAATTGAACTGGAATCTGGAGTTATGTCAATGAACAAGACAGATGGAATCTCTGAAATCCTGCTTTCAGGGAAGAAGGGGGATCTTCAACAAGCACACATGCTATTTAATACAGTTGCCTTGCCTGCTGCAGAGGACAACATAGTATATAATGAATATATGTATACAATGTACTGTTTGTAATGAGTGAGTACACTACATAATATATCCCAAAACCCTTGATCCACAGCCCACACTTTAAAAATCAGTCCTCTCAGCTTCCTTATCTCCCCCAGCATCTACTGTCCAAATTCTCAGCACATCTGGTGAAGACTGAGACCACGGACACTGCGGAGTGGAGGCCCTGCAAGTGGTGATCTTGCTTGTGTGCTTTAGACTTCAAGCCCAAATGGTGCATTTTCACTAACTACTGACAGACACACAGGGGAAAAACAGGCATCCATATAGCATGCATCCTTTATAATTGTGCACATGTATGTACACATGTCACATGTCCTCCCTTTTCACTTCCCTGTGCTCACCCAACCCCCACCCGCATAGGCTAAATCACAAACCCAAGAAAGCAACATTATCTAGGATGTCTAGGTGTTCTTAGGTGTTCCACACTCCCTAATGACTCATGGGGAGCACACAGCTGGCTGATCATTTACCAAACAATGACTTTCTAAAGCCTAGATGAAAATGTTGAGTCCTCCAATAGTTGTTTTCTTCAATGTCATTTTGTTAAAACATTGGTTAGAAGAAACAATCCTGGCTAAGTTTGAACAAAACCACATTCATTAAGGGCCTGATTTTGTTATAATTTGTTTTGTTTAAAGTTGCAGCTTCCAAGAACCTATCAATGATTCTGAGGATTTACTGGAGGGCGCAATCATATCCTCCCTTGGAAGAGAAGATCAGCATATACTGACCCTGTCCCTTACCTCTGGGCTGTATTGTACACTCCTCCATGTCACTGACTGAACATGATAAGCTGGGCTGGACCATGAGAACAGAGAAGCCCTTTTCCCCCATATCTCGTTTGAAAAATGGGTTAGGCAGTTGGCAGCATATGCTTCTGATCATCAGAGGAGGAAAGTGCTGTGGCTGGCGTGATTGGACAAGGGTTTTGAAGAATCAGAGATTAACAGTGAGGTAGCAGGTGTTGATGAAGACAAGCCCATACGAATGTGTCAGCCATGGCAGTGCCTGAGAGCACATCTGAGTCCCGTGTGAGGACGACGCAGGTCAGCAGAGGCCTTTCATCCAGGGAGGGGCAGTGCTCGTCCGGGAGAGAGTCACGTGGGATGAGCGCGCCTCCTCCATGGGCTGCCGGGCAGTGAGGACTCCGTCAGGCCCCATCGCCTCTTTGAATGCCAGGCACGGCACCCTGGGGAATGAGAGTCATGTCCTCTCATAAAGTTCAGAGTCCCGTGAGCACTCTCTGCTTGTACGTATCCCCATGGGAAGGTGATGGCTGAGTGTCGAAGCCCTAAAGATCCATAAAAACCCCGTATTTCAGCCAAGTGGGACGCCACTGCCTTATGGAGGGAAAAGTTAACTTCATTAGTCTCTGGGCAGCTGGAACACAAAAGACACCAGGCTGCCCAAATAGGCCTCTGAAAATGCGCTCAGGAGTTGACCATAAAATGGCCACCTTTTCCAATACTGCGTTTTAAATGTGCTTTTTTTTTTTTCATATGTCTGCTCAAATGTCTTATAGACAGATTTTCCTGGAAAGTGTTGAAGATGTATTTTAAAATGGCATGATGGTTTGTTTCTACAAATCTCTCTCAAGGGAGCCCTCACTGATTCCAGGAATAGGCCAGGGAGCTAACTACAAATGCAGACTCTCAGGTCCCCAGATCCACAGCCTCTGACTTTTAGCATAACCTGTAGGGGATTCGTGTGTTCAGGTTTGAGAAGCAAATGCTCAGCCTTCATCTCCATGAGTTACTCTGGGGCAAAAACAGATGCAGAGATAGTCCATGTCAGAACTAGGACCTGGGAAAACTCAGCGCGCACCTGCTCCCCTCCCCTCCCGGGTGCAACTCCTGTCCTGTAGGAGTTAGGTCTGCCAGAATCAGCTGGGGAGAGAGGCAAGGGGGCTGTCTGGTTAAGAGTTAGAGAGCAGCACGAGCATCTGAGATCAGATGTGGCTAAGAAGAGTAAAGCATCAGACCAGAATTACGTATCAACTTACCAGAGCCTTCCTAGTGCTGCCCACAGCTGGGCTTTCCCTCCAGGGATGCACACCCGACCCACGCAGCAGGCAGGGCAGTGGGCACTGAGCAGATTGCCTGACAGGCACGGGTGTGGTGATCTTTACTAAGAGGGGAATTTCTTTCATGTGACGTCAAACTCACAGGTCAGCCAGTTAGGACTTATGTCATATGGGCCCCACCCCACACCTTCTGGAAATGCCACCTCCCCTTTCTGTCACTGACTCAATATCTAACTAGCAGGAAATGTGCTTGGTGGGAAGGTTCCTGTCTTAGATATCACATATATGCACACATACCGCACACAATCACATCCACATTTATTCTCCCCCATCTTTCACACACACACACACACACACACACACACACACACACACTCACACACTCACATGCTCACATGCTCACAGCATCAGCCACAGGCTTCATCCCTGGTTCATCTCTGTCATCTGGCCCTGAGTTCATGTCTGGCATGTAAGAGCTGTGTAATAAAAGTCTGGTGGAAAACAGTTGTAGTAAGAGAATGAAGAAAGGGCTTTCTCTAAGACCAAGCCCTTGCCTATCCAAAGGAGAGGTCAGTCCTATAGAACTTCTTCCCAGATTTCTTTGATTTGTGCTTATATTTTTATGGACTTATAGTTCTAGTTTAGTGTTTATTGCAATCTGTTTATTGCTCTCTAACACTTGTTCTTACAGAATGTTAATTTTATCTTCTATTACAGAAAAGGTCTATAGCCAAGTAAATCTTGAAATGTCAAGGTTTAAAAACCCCATGGTGTGTCTCGCTGCAGGACTTGTCAAACCTGAGCTTCCTAACACAGAGAAGGTGCCCCTGGAAGCGGCCCTCCCCCAGCTGATTCCCCAGCTCCTGTTCCTCACACCATCCTGGTCTCTCTCTCGAGCCTCTGGGAAACACTGACCTGGTGGTTTTAGTGTGTGTGTCACTTGTCTCCTAAGTGACAACCACATGGCACAGAGCTGGCACTGTGTACTTGGCTTTTAGTCCTCAAGGCTGAGGGCATAGGAGGTATGCAAGGAACAGCTGTTCCATGAACAACTAGATCAAGCATGCCTGGAGAAAATAAGATAGACATAAATGCCAGGGTAAAACATATTCAATCAATTTAATTCCAACTCAATGTAGTGAACATGTGCTGGTAACCGTTTTTGTGCCAGGCTCTGTACTAGTCATGGTGAATACGGGAGACTCAACTGCGTCCCCAAGCAGTCCCAAGGCTTGAAGAGACAGGCATTTAAATAAAGAAAGTGCCCTAGTGTAGATAAAAGGAGCAAATAAATGGTGAACAGATGAAACTTAGAGACTGCAAAGAAAGAGGAATGTTTAATCTTTTACCTGGATGAGGTCTCGAGTGAGTGTTGGGAGAACAACACTTGCATTTACCCCTTCACAAGGAAAGGAGGCAATTCAGGGAGCAGATACAGCATGATCGAGGGCTTCTAAACCTCACTGCAAATACATGGCCACATCCTAGTACCTTTAAAAAGCAAAGGGCAGTGACTGACAAACCTTTGATCACAATGCACACTCCATTCCCTTTTCCAGAGGCAGTCCAAATAACTCTGGGGACAGTGTCTGACTTTGCTTCGGGAACATGCCACATTCCTGATCTTAGGGATCTGGGGTGGCTTTGGGCAGTGGCCTCACCCTCTGAGTTGCCACTACTGTGCTTTGCTCCTGGGAGCTACGGGAGGCTGCTATAGAGGTTGGCCCCTAATCCAGCAGGCATGGCCGGTGGCATCTGCTTCACGTGTCATAGGTATTCTTGTCATGGACAGTCTTATTTTCCTGAAGGCTTCTTGTTATGCAGTACAGATATGTGTAGCTTTTTTTTAAGCTTGCAATCAATAAACTGTGAATCTGTGACTGTAAATAAGACAACTTGTAAAAATGCGTTTACGTTGATACTTCCAACTTAAAATTTATTTTGCTTTTACTTTAGCTTATTTATGAGCCAGCAACGACACTGATGGAGAATCTGTTTCCACACTAATAACACTAAAATAGATTTAGATGCATATCAGAAGGAAGCTGAGCATCATTTTTAATTATGATTAAGGTGACGTTTTATCATTTTCCTCAGGAGAGTCATGAATTTTGACTCTGCCTGAAATGTTAATTGAATGCACCTCCTGCCCCTTCAATCAGAGAATATTCCTGGTAAATATTTGTAGTTCTGAGTGGCCAGTTGCTGCTGGGGAAATTTTCACACTATGAGTTCAGTCATCTTAGATGCCCTTCCCCTTCCTTACTTGTCCAAGTCAGAAGGTATCAACACGTGGATTTGAAGCCCATTCGTACCTCTCTGTAGCTGGACACACTGTGATGGCTTGTCTAACTCTTTTAAGCCTGAATTTACTCATCTGTACAATGGGCATGATGCCTACTTCATCAGGTGATGTTAAAATGTGGAATGAAACATCTATCACATAATAAGTGCACTTCACATTAGTGTTATTAGCATTTTATTTTTATATTATTTGATTGACATCTCTATAAAGTTGGGAAATCTCAAAGTAATGAATCAATCAAGGATGATCTGGGCTTAGAGAGATCAGGGCACATCTAGCCAGGCAAGAAGATGAGTATGGAGGAAGGAATTCCAAAAGGGGTGTTGGGCCCCTTAACAGTTTTCTGTGGGGCTACTCTGTTGGGGCATCCTCACCTGTCTCTGAGAAGCGGCCCACGTAGTAAAAAAGGAAGTGTATTGTGACTTCAGGTAGACCTGCGATCTAATTCTGGGGTGTCAAAATGGAATAATAATGTAATTTTTGTGGAACAATCAGTAATTGTGAAGATTATGAATAAGGGATGAAAACATCATGCAGATATTGGTGCCAAATACCCATGCTTCATACTTACCGACTAACACCAGGAAAAAGACTGGAGAGTTCATCTACCCCGATGGGCTTGAAGATTCCTCTTCTAATTAAGGATAAATACTGTGATTTTGGTTGGGGGTTTCAGAAAAGGGAGCTGAGGACCACCAAGGACCTTGATAGGGACCCTGGGGTCTTGCCTGGCTCTAGTCGAGGCTAGTCCCACGAGGCTCACTTCTTGCTTCCTTACTTGACTCCCTCAAGGCCATGCTGAGAACCAGCCATCTGCTAGCAATAATCAGGACCTATTTCCTGATAGGTGACTGACTTGTCAGGTCTTCTTGAAATTCTCTCTGATTTAGCACTGAAAGTCCTGTGTGCTGGGAAGCTCTTTAGCCCCAGGCAAACTGGACGGTCCCCCTGCTTATCACCCCACAGATGAGAGGTGGCCTTCAAGCATCCCTGAAAATTTCCTAGTGCCCTGAACAACATTTGTGTCAAGTCACTTTTATCCTGAGATATGATAGATATCCTAAAATGAAAGACCTACTTCTACCTTGCATGTTAGAGAGATTTCTTTCATTAAAACACAGACACTAGGACACATGTCACCGGGGTTTCTAAAGTAAAGCAGAATGATGTGATTTCTCTCCTTTGCTGCAGTTCTTCCCTCCTCATGGGTGTGCTTGTTTGTGTCATCTAAGTGGCAAGTGGGAAGTTTTGGTGAGGGGGTGGGTGGCAGCAAATGGCACTGAGATGTCTCATCTCTCGACCCCCCAAAATAAAATCTTTGTCATCCTTTGTTCAGCAAGAGATGAAAACAGGAGCAGTTCTAGCCCCCCCATAAGCTCCTCCACACCACAGCCTCGTAAATACCCTACAGGAAGCTCTCTTTAGGACTTCCAGAGCATTTTAAACATGCTGATTCCCAGGCCCCAGCCCCAGAGATGCTGATGTAACTGATCTGGAATTGGACCAAGTGTTAGCATACCTTAAAAGCTCCCAAGGTGATGCTCACGAATTGCCAGGCCTGAAATCACTTTTCTCATCAAACAGGATGTGTGAGCAGTAGGTGATTCTGGACAGTAGCACATCTCAGGCCTGCCACCCTACAGGCATCTGAGAGCATGGACTGATGGGAACGCCAAAGCCCTGTCTGTGGGAATAAAGAAAGGTGAGAGGTGAGGATGTGGTTCCCTGAGCAGAACAAAGCATTAGGCTTGCTACTACACAGAATTATGGGCTATAGGTTAAGCCAAAGGGGCCAACTTGAAGTGGGGACACGAGCCTCATCACTTAGGCTTAGGGGCCACATGAAGGAGGTGCCTTCCCCTGGCTGCTGAAGCGGCAGTGGCTTGTCAACAGAGGAGCAGCAGCCCCAAGTCCAGAGGAATAGGTAGAATGGTTTTGGGCAGCGATGCAGGAGCCAGGACTCTTCCTCAAATGCCATAGGCAGCTAAAACAGGGAGCAGTTCTAGCCCCCCCCCCATAAGCTCCTCCACACCACAGGCTGTGAGGCACTAAACACACTTGATCTCATGAGGTAAGTGAGAGGCTCTTTCTGAGAACTTCCACAAGGCTGTACTTGGAAAGACATCTCTAAGCAGTCAGAGAGAGACAGTCGCAATACTGCTGGTGTGACAGAGGGCCGAAGGGCTGGGAACGCTAGGGTGTCAGCAGACAACAGCCCTGGGGTTGAGGTCTGGCAACAACCATCTCACCAGTTCACACTGGAGGGGATCAGTGCACAATGGAAAGTCCTTCTAGAATTCTGCAACTGAGGGCTTTTGTACTACGCTTGAAGATAATTAGAAAGATTACACCTACACACAAGGGCTAGAAGGAATTACATTCTACAGATGTGGAGTCAGTCAGGTTTCAGCCTCAGTCCTCACACTAACTGTGTGAACCCAGACAAGTTACTTGTCCCCCTTAGGCCTCCATTTGTGCAATTTTAAAATGAGAGACATGGATCAGGTGAGTCTAGAACTCTTAGCATTGACACTTTAGGAATTGTTTTTTGTTTTGTTTTGTTTTATTGTTTTTTGACTCAGTGTTTCTTTATTTTTGAAGATTTATTTATGCATACAAGCTGGGGTGCAGGCCAGAGGGTGGGGTGGTGAGAGGGTTCACCAAAGACAGAGTGGGGAGCAGAACAGGCAGATCAATGGAAATACACTGCTGAGGGGAGCAGCGGGCGAGGCAGGAGAGGTCTGCTGCGCCACGTGGGAAGCTCCCCAGAAAGGAATCGAACTGGCTCAACAGCCGCCAGCATCTCCACAGTGCTGCGCTTAACCCATTGCACCACCAAGGAGGCCCTCGACTCAGTGTTTATATTATTCAGAATTCTCTAGTATCTCCAGATACACACCAGTATCTATCTATCTATCCATCTCTCTTTCTCTCTCTCTCTCTGTCTGTCTCTCTCCCTCTCAAGATTTACTATGAGGAAATGGATGGTTCATGTGATTATGGAGCCTAAGAAATCACATGATCTACTGTTTACAACCTAGAGATCCAAGAAGGCTGGTGCTTTTACTCAGCTGAATTTTAAAAGACTGAGAACTAGGGGAGTTGATGACGTGTCTTCCAGTCCAAAGGCGGGAGAAGATGAGACACAATATCCCAACTCAGTCAGTGAGGCAGGAAACAAAGGTGGGATTCCTCCTTCCTCAGCCTTTGGTTCTGATCGTGTTCTCAAGGGATTGTGTGAAGCCCACCAACACTGGGGATTCCACCAATTCAATGCTAATTTCATTTAGAAACTCCCTCAGACACACCCAGATTTAACATTCAATCTGAGCAAACCACCAGCGGTTGAGTTGACTGATAAAATTAACTACCATAGTATCTGTGGAAGAAGACACTACCTGAAGGATGGGGAAACCCATTGTAAGTCTTTGATTCTGTGCTCCCAGTCACAGTTCCTCATCCCTCCTTGCGTCTCCTAAGCATGTCCCTCTAACTCTTAGAGCTCCAAAGGGCTGAGAGGCCAGTCAGCTTGGTGACCCTATCTTTATAAAATGTCACTCCAACAGGGCCTCCCTGGTGGCGCAGCGGTTAAGTGCTACGCTGTGGAGCTGTCGGCAGCAGCAACGCGAGTTCAAAGACCAGCCAGGGAGATTCCCACATGGCACAGCAGACCTCTCCTGCCTCACCTGCTGCTCCCCTCAGTAGTGTATTTCCATCGACCTGCCTGTTCTGCTCCCCACTCTGTCTCTGGTGAATCCTCTCGCCGCCCCACGCCTCTGGCTTGTACCCCAGCTTGTATGCATAAATAAATAAATCTTAAAAAAAAAAGTCACTCCGACAGATGGGGTCCCAAGAGATTGTCCTGCCCCTGAAGTTATTTTTCTGTTCAGACACTCCAACTGAAAATTTGTCTAGATGAAGATAAGTTGAGACAGATGGATGTTCTAGCTGGAGTAGTTGCCCTGCGGCTCACAGGAAAACATGGACTGCACATGCCAACCTCTAATCTGAACCCTCTGGCCAGGCTGGGGGAGGATCAAACACTCTACAGAGGGCTTTACTGGCACTATATTGCTTTGGGTACTGGAATTCTGTCAAGGAAATGGTCAGTAAGAGTACATGGTTATAGACTCTAATCTAACTGGCAGATGTGACCTGGACTAGAGAGAGAACAACAGATGGTTTCCATATTGGGTATCTACAATGTTCCAGATGCAGATTAGGCACTTAGCACATTTTATATAATGTTATCTAATGTAATCATCTCCCAAACCCTATGCTACTATTATGTCCATTTTACAGATGAGAAGACTTAGGGGGTTGGTAAGGAGAGAGTTAGTTTGTACCCCTGGCAGCCTGTTGTGAAAAGCTGTTTTCTTTCCTCTATCACGTGCTAAATTCTGACTATTCCCATTTCATCCACCATTCTTGGAAACTACTACAATGCATGATTCCTAGCCAAGAGAGCTTGGGATTATGGGAAGGTAGAAATGTCAGAAGGGTTGGAAAGGCCTGAGTTTAGAAAAGTCACCAAAGGGCCTCTTCCAGTAGAACAATAGGCTGGCAGCTGTAGTGGCAGCGGCATCCGCACAGCCATGCAAACTAGCTTGTGGCTTGTGGCTGGGAGACAGGGCCCAGAAAGATGGCAGTGTGACCTCAAAAGCTAGCCAGGAATCATGTCAATGTTAGAAATAACATGCGCCTCTTTCAAAAGATTTCTGCTTAATATTTTAACTTGTGTTTGTCTTCATTTTATACTGAATTTATTCCTAAACTGTAAGATTTTGTTTCTTGTATTTTTTCTGGAATATCTTTACTTCTGCCCAACCTCCTTTTTTGGTCTAGAGACAGTCTGTCCTTCAGTTGGATCATCTCAGCGTGGCAGGTGGGGCTCATGCAGGGTCAGTCCAACCATGAGCTGTCATGTTGATGCGTCTACATCTAAACCTATAAGATGTAAAGATCTAGTGCTTCAGCATTCCTCTCCATTGTTGAGCACATGTAGCAATACCTCAGCACTCTCTGGACTTGCCAGCCATGGGTCCAGCCCCACTGTTGGCCTGGACACACTGACTAGCTCCATCATTGTAATGACAGAATGGGTCTTATTACTTCTAGAAAGTGACATCTGTCAGATCCTTGATGACTTTTCAGATACACCTACCCTGAAAACCTGGACACTTTCATGGTGTTCTTAAAATAGACATGAAGATTTGATCCCCTTAATTTGCATGAGTTTGTGGCATTGCCTGGGATTAGTGAATAGATCCAATTTAGAGATCACCTCTAAGACTTAGAATAACATCCAGCTTAAATTTTTATTGGAAAGTTGGCAATAATTTCTGGCATGGAGGGATGTATCAAGACAGACTAACAGACAACATACTAGAAAGACAGGCATTATTGTCCAGCCTAGCATCCGATGCCGGGACAAGCATGTCTGTGGGATCGGGCCTTCATAGCACATGGTCATAGGTGCCCACTCTGTGCCCAGCACCATACAGGGGTCTGGGAATACTGAGAGAGCTAGAACTGAACCTGCCTCCCAGGAGCACACACTCCTGCAGTGCCCTCCAAAGACTGTGCCAAACACTTATGGTGGGAAGGGTGAAGGGCTTGGGAGTAAATTTGAGAATATTTCCATGTCAGATGGTTATAGCTGAGAGTCACGACTGTGTGGCTATGCCTCTTTGGGGGTTGGGGCTAATGCTTATGAAGTTTTCATAGAAAAGAAATGAGAAAAACCTATTTCAATTACTTTTTAGAAGTCAAATTTACATAATCATTTGATGTAATTCTGTTCATTACGGGCTTCCCTGGAGTGGCATAGAGCTGCTGCCCCTGTAAGTTCTCAGCCCCCGGAGGCACAGGCAGACGTTTCCCTGCCCAGAGAGAATCAAACTGCTCTCAGCTGTGGAGCATGGGCCCTGGGCCAGTGGTAATTAGGCCAAATGGGTGTGAAAACCCACCCAGAGGGAGAAAATAAAGAAAACATTTCTCTTTAATTAATCACTCTTTTCCAAACTTAAGAGTAAAACACTAAAATTAAAATCCATTTTAATAATACATTCTTCATTAATGTGAAGTGTGGTTTTTAGCCAGACCTTAATTCAAAGTCTGCTTTTTTAGTAGAAAAGAATATTGCTTTTTATGTGATCTTTAATAAATCCAGAATTGACAATATAAAACAGGAAAGGATTCCTCAAGCAGTCAAGTTTTGAGGAGAGCCTTTTCCCCACTGGCTGGTTCCTGTGGCAGATTCATACACACATGACTTTTGTGCAAAGCATATATTGGTTCTTGCTCCTGCACGCTGTGTGCATGCGAGGTCCTCCCTGGGAGAGCCTGGATCCCCCTGTGAGAGGCTGTTCCCCCCGTGCAAGAGCCTGCTCCCCCTGTGACAGCCTGGTCCCTCCTGTGAGAGCTTGGTCCCTCCTGTGAGAGCCTGGTGCCCCTGTGAGAGCCTCGTAGCCCCTTAGAGAGTCTGGTCCCCACTGTGAGAGCCTGGTGCCCTGGTGCCCCCTTTGAGAGGCTGGTGCCACCTGTGAGAGCCTGGTGCCCCTGTGAGAGCCAGAACTGCACATTCTCTGGCTGGCTTTCTTAATCCAGCTAGGTGGGCATTCAGGCACTATCTGCTAAAGAGAAAAATGAATGAATGAATGACATTACCAGAAAGTGACTTCATTGTTCTCTCAGTACTAAAATTTTGCATTTACTCTGTGACAATGCCATTGAGTTTTTAAAAGAATAATCATACCATAAATATCCTCTTCCATTAACATTTGCTCTGGACTGTGTGATTTGTTTCTGTACTTTGGTAGTTTGCCTAGTTATTAAATGAATGTTTTGCAACTAAGAATCTGAAAACCTGATTTTATTTCTTTGAATTCTTGGCAGGAAGAGCTAAAATGTTTCATGAAGTTTGAAAATGACACCTTTAACCTGGTTTTGGCACCTGGTTCTTTGACTGGGGGGGTGTGGTAGGAAAAGAGAGTCAAGGGCAGCTGCTGGGAGCCCTACCTTCCTCCTCCCATCCTCCCTCACTCCATCCCTCCGCCCCTCCGCCCCTCCGCCCCTCCATCCCTCCACCCCTCCACTCCTCCATCCATCTGTCCCTACAAACCCCAAGCTCTGCACTGTCATTGTCACACTGTGATGAAAAGGACATGCAGCTCCTACCTTCCTGGGACTCTGTCAAATGGGCGAAGCAAAGAAAAAACAGACAACACAAAGAAATGGCCCTAGTGCTCTGAGCAAGTAGAATCTTACTCTGCAGAGAAGCGCTAGGCTGGGAGAAGGAGTCACAGAGGCAAACAGCCATGACACACTGGGCATCACGGGTGTCTGTTAGGCAACAGCTCGGGGTAAGATCTGCAATAGGGAGACAACCTAGGTTAGCATGTCTCACAGGTGCCGTATTGAGAAATTTGTTTTCTAAGCACCCTGGAAAAGTATTGAAGGAATCTAAGCAGGGAGTGACACAATAAGATGTGGATCTTCTTTATAAAGGGGTCTTTGGAAAGGGAATTGAGGAGAACAGTCATGGGTGAGAAAGGCCCACGATAAAGAGTCAGGTTTAGTGGACACTGGAAGAATGGGACCCAAGGCTTGAAATTAGGCCCTGGGTAAAGATTGGAGCAGTTTGCCCTCGTTAGCGATCCCGAACTAAAATAGCACTGAAACATTCAAAAGGCCATCCCTAGACCAGCAGCTTGTGCCTCATCAGGAGACCTGCTAGAAATGTAGAACCTCTGAGCCAGAATCTACATTTTCATAAGATCTCTGGCTTCTGGATATGGGTGAAAGGTTGCGAGGCGTGTCTGTAGAGGACCACGGAAGGAGGAGCACAACTCTCTAAGTGTAGCCGTGGTCTAAGTGTAGGGCCGTGAGGTGCACGGCTGCATCTTGTTGGCTTATTTTATTCAAGGAAAGTAGCAGCTGCAGACCCAAGACTTGAGGAATATGGGCCTCTGAGGAAGATGTGAGTTTCCCTTCCATCTTGACCCAGCGCCTTTTATAACATCAGTGTAGGCTGGATATGCTGACCAGTGTGACCTATGGAAGCCAGGGAGACCAGACCAACGTGTTAAACTAACACCAAACCCTGGGTCTCCTCACCCCACTGACAGCCTCACTGTCAGCTGAATGTACATCTGTGGCTGAGACTGTTTTTACTTGGGTAAGTTCAGTCACCAGAATCTAGCTTGACACCTGTACAGATCATGTCCATCAGGCAAGGGACAGTGGAAGCCCTCCCCAAGGTCAAGGCAGAGGGAAGGAGTGCAGGAGACAGATTTGAGGTTATAGAGTTACACTTGCAAAGACAGCACCAATGAATCATGGTCACTGGTGAGATGTCAGAATAAAATGAGGTCTGGACAAGCTCTGCGTGGTCACTGTCAGGTTCTGCCTGACAAGGAGGATGGACCACAGAGTCTTCTCCACAGGGATCATGCAGGAACTGTCTGCACAACCAGGAAACCTGTTATCAGCCCCTTGTTGCCTGGGCCCTGTGCACGTGGCACGGAGGAGTTGCTATCCCTAATTAGTGTTGGCAGCAGCTATGTTTGTTTATGACATTGCATAATCAAATTTGTATAATTGCTCTTTTATAACTCACTTAAAAATTCCAGACAGCACCGTGCAGGCAGGGAGAGCAGGAACAGGACTGCAGCAGGTCTGCATTCTGCTTTTCCTCACAGGGAAGTGTGTGCTGAGAGATGACACAGCCGGAAACGTGCAGTTCCAGAGCTCTTTCCAGATCTGCCGAAATCAGAGATTACTCCCTTCCCTGGAACAGAACTTAGTTCATTTCTTACTATTATCAGAATCTGTAAAGGTCGGGATCCCAGGAGACAAAGGTCACCATAGAGTTGAAATCTCTGATTTTTCACTCACAGATAGTGCATCTTGCTATTTCTAGGTCTGTATTAGTCTAGATGTGGTAGCTAAAGACAAGAGACACCTGTCCTCAAAAATTTCCACAAGGCCCCCTTCTCGCATTCTTCACCCTGGTCTACTAGGCATTGGGACCTCTCTGTTCAAAATGCACTTTTGATGAAAGTGGACTTTAAACCTCATTTTGAGCCATATTGCTGCAAAAAGCAACTATGAAAGTACTGTGATTTTATTCCATGATAAAATGAGGAAAATATTTATTTGAATAGTTGCAAGTGACTCCAAGTTATGAATGCAGTCCAACACTTCATCTCTCTGAGCTCTGTTATAGGGCATCATCATGTCAGCTTCACTGGGTTATCATAGATTGCAGGAGACACAATGTGAAAGTGCTGTCACTATAGCTGGCTCAGCATTGAGCATGAAAGTGGTTGTTGGCCTGGGAATTGTCCAGAATGAATTCCAGATTGGTGTTCCCATTCTGCTATCCCGGCTTTAGTTTCTAGAGCACAGGTTGGACCAGGAATTCTAGGATGGGAGCATTTCTCAAGGCTTTACAGCACTTCTCTTTGGAACTTGGGTATACCCAGGTTAAAATTTTCTGATTATTTGAAACTTGTGTTTGATTCAGTCCAACAGAAAGACAGTCAAATCACTATCATTAACTAACACATCCTCAGGATCATTGCACTGAGTTTTTGTTGTTTGGTTGTGCTTTGCATTCTGACTGGGGAAGCAAGTCAGAATGCTTGGCTTTCCAAGCAAGCACAGGCCAGAGGCGGGTTTGTGCCTAACTCAGTGCCGTGCACTGTGCACTGGAGGTTGGGTGCACACTCCCGAGTTGGGCTACAGAGCCTGGCATGATCCCCAGCAGCTTTGGAGACCAATATACGTGGCAGAGAAAGGCATATTGTGGGTGTTTAATAAATACTTTTAAAATACGTGAATTCAGTTGTGAACCTGAATTCAGTGTTCATTGGAACAGTTTAAGAATATAGAGGATCAGTTTCAACCTTTAAAGCAAATGTACCCCACATTAATGAAAAACCCTATAATAATTAAGCATATGCTCCACAAATAACCCTTGGTGCACTGCGAGGGAAAAGTCTCTGGGGACCGCTTAGGAGATTAAAATTATTTTATAAAGGAAAGTGCTTAGGTAAAAAGTAGAAAACCATGAGGCAGCAAATAATATGTAATCTACAGTAACATGGGCTGCATGGGTGGTAAGGAAGACCTTCCATTACTTGGAGGTATGATGGAAAAGATTTACTCTACATCCTCCTATATGTCATCAGAATATCCTCTTGTATTTAAATTAATTATTGCTCAGTTGTTTATAAGGGAGAAAATTTAAATCACTGGTAGTCTCAATGGCTTGAGTGGCCAGAATTATTAGTATTCCAGCCTAATTCTTTCCAGTGTTCTACTCATAGGGAGTGTGTGTGAGTGTTCACATCTGCACACACACCTGCCAATCTGTGTGTGCATCCGCTAAAAGATTACATTTTTGCACAAAATTATTTTTTCTGTATAATATGAAATATTCCCATGTCACAAAAATGTCTTGAAATTATGTCTTCAAATGATTGCAAACTGCTCTGACACAAAGATGTGTCATAATTCAATTAAAATATATACAAACAATATGTAAACATAAATATTAAGAATAATATCACAGTGATCACGTTTGTGCCCAGATTACATTCTCCACTTCGATTCTTTCCTTAAATTGAAGTCCTGATAGACCCATTGTTAAGTCAAAGGCTATACACATTTTTAAGATTTTCACATATAGTCTTCTCAGATTTGTCAATTTACATTCTCATTAGCAGTGCCAGCTGTTGTCTCTTTCACAAAATTCTGCCAATATTGAGTGTTATTATATATTTTTCTATCTTGTAGCAAAATTATCTCATTTTTATCTTAATATATTGTTCTTTAGTTATCAATTGGACACTTTCCCCAATGTTTAATAGCATTTTTAATTTCCTCTTTTACCTGTTCTCCACTCTCAGCTTTTGTCTCCTTTTATTGTGATACGCTCCCTTTAATGAAGTTATTTAAACAGACCTTGCGATTAAGACAAGAAAGTCCTGTGTGGATGCTTCAAAATCTAACAATTTGCTAATTCCACATGGACAGTGACTTTTGCATAGACATATGTAGTTGAAATTACTTTAATGCTTTGTGCTTAGGTCAAGTATTTATACACTGGTTTTTGATTTGACAGCTAATCCGTGGTCCAGCTTTGGAAAGGCTTTATTTCCTCCATGTGGCCATAGAAAATGGATGAGATCATTTCCAGTTCATTTGTCCTTTCTTTTTCCTTCTTCTGGATCTTTTTAGTCAAGTCCCTAGGAAAGCTGTAATGAAAAAGAAAAGTCATGTTTCTGCTGGGAGGTTTGTCATTTCCCATTTGCCATTGTGCTATGTATTCTATTCAAACCTGAATCCAGGATTAATTTCCTACTTGTAGTTAAATTCTATTACTTCCTCCTTATTCACTTTTTTTCTTCCTTCCTTTTTTTTTCTTCTTCCTTTAATATCTTTTGTAGAAACTTCCCTCTTAATATCTCTGAGCCATTTTCTATGTGGTACAAGACCTCTTTGAGTTCTAACAATATGATAGAAATTTTCTTTATTCTGACATTTGTCTGGTGAGTACTAGAAGCTGCTTGGTGACAAAGAGTACTTAAGAAGTTTCTTCTGTGTAATTATCTTTATTTTCAAAACCTATTGAAACCATATCAGTTTTCTCTCTGATGAAAATCATGACTATTTATGTGAAGAAGACACTAAACAATATGTGGATGTGTCAGTGGAAAACCTCATGACTTGGCGTCTGTACTATGTTATGCACTCATACACGTGGGTTGGTACCTTGGCTTCCACATGGGTTGGTACCTTGGCTTCCATGTATTTTTTTATGATTCCCAGCTGCAAATAAACATGCATATAAGCATAGTATATATAGCCACAATGGCCCTGCCAAGTTTTGATCATGATCTCTAGTCTCTAATTCTGAGACTAATTCTAATTCAGCTATGAGAATGTCTTTAGACCTTGCTGTACTAGTTATTGTTGACACTGAGGACTACTTCAAGGTTAGCCATACAGGGTAATCTGTATAATGCCATAAAACTACCGAATTTATGGCATGTGGTACTATATATACAATGGAATACTATTAAGCAATCAAAAAAGATAAACTCATGCAATTCACAGCAACATGGATGGAGCTGTGAAATAAGTCTGAAGGAAAAAGAAAAATATCGGGCCTCCCCGGTGGCGCAGCGGTTGAGCGCTGCGCTGTGGAGCTGTTGGCAGCGGCGACGCGAGTTCGACGCCCGGCCGGGGAGAATCCCACATGGTGCGGCAGACCTCTCCTGCCTCGCCCGCTGCTCCCCTCAGCAGTGTACTTCTGATCTGCCTGTTCTGCTCCCCACTCTGTCTCTGGTGAACCCTCTCGCCGC